>CM038605.1:9796057-9841526 GCA_021533255.1 Ceriops tagal | reverse complement strand
GCTCAAACCCATCTTGCCAAACAGGCATTAATCCAAGAAAATTTCCCTGTTGTTGTGATATCTGGAGCTCCCTTAACCTATGCACTTCTGCTTTGTTCTCCTCGATTTCGGCTACAGAAAAATTTGGACATCATCAGACATTCACTATATTCACAATTGCACCCACATCTGCCAGCATATGTTTACACAAAATTTCATCATATTTCTACACATATATTCACCTTCTTTGAGCATACTGCATCTTGTGCGATAAATCAGCTCTTGGTTCAGCTTTTTCTGCTCCGTCAGCAATATCTCTTGATTCCTTCGAAGAGTTGCAACTTGAAGAGAAAGAGAAGCTATCTCGGTCTATGACCCAAAAAAAAATTTATCTTATTACATAATGTTACATGAGCATAAAAATTTGAAATTTAAAAATAAAAAATTTACATGCTTTCAACTAGCAACTAGCCATACAGTTGATGTAGTGTGACTATCTTTAAACAAAATTATTGAGTAAATCAGTATTTTTTTTTCAAGTAATTAATGTTAAACTTAGTTCATAATAAAATTTCATTGTATTTCATTGCCGCAAAATTAAAAATACATAAAAAGTAAAAAATTTATAGATATCATGTTACCTCTAAAGCTTTCACTTTCCCTTCCATGTCACTAATGTACTTAAGCTGCTTCGACTTATTTTTCTCCACGGAAGCTCGGTTTGAGGCGAGGCTAAGGACCAAAAAAGTATGAATGAAATGTTTAAATACTCTAATAATAACAAAACCTAGACAACTCAATGCTTTTCTCATTAAAAAGAAAAAAAAGAATCAGTTGAAAACAAGATATGTCAAATCACAAAATCTCATGATCATCCTTATAGTTAAAAGGAAATTAGGAACGTTTGTCCGATGAACAAGATATTAGATGTCCCGCTACAGCATTGGACAAATGTACCGTTTAAGCCTTTTAGGGTCCAACTTCGTGGGATCCAGTTTAAGACCCAATGGTCTCGATTGGACCTGGACACGGTCAGACACAGCTTCAGTTTCGATTATTGTGACAGGTTTGTCACCATTAGTACCAGCAGCGGCAGGAAGTTTTGGAGCAACAAGCCCAGGGGCGGCCCCATCCTTACGGGGCCGCGGTGTAGATGATTTGTTTGAATTTTTATCTTGACCCCCCAACGACAAAGCCTTGGCTTTGCCGCGCGATGGCTTTAAAGGGATCTCAATTCCAGTAGACCCGACCCCATGCATCTCCAAGTAGGGGATGTTAGGACTATTCCACACTTGATATGAACTTGGGGGTAGAGGGACAGGGTTGGGACATGGAGGGATCGTTGCCAAAGCCGTCATTTCGTTACTCATTCGAGGCCATGGTGTTGGTAATTTGTCGTTGATGTTTTTTTTGTTCATAAAGCCCTCCATATTCCAGCGATTTGTGCCTGCAAATTAAGAAGCAAATCTATTAGACTTTGTGATTTAACAACAAAGGAACTGCACATGAGTTTTGAAGGGAAATTTTAGAACTTTATAGTGATACCAACTCTAAAAGAGGATAGTAGTGAATTTGCCTGAGGAAATGAGGCCCCCTTTTCCCTGTATATATACAAATTAATTCTGTGAATATACCATATATGGTTAGATATGGTCTTCAATATCACGGCGCCTCATTAATTAGTCATTAAATATATTTTGAATGCAAACCCTATTGTGACCAGAGGCCTCTTGCAAAGCAAATCATGAAAGAAAGGGACTGTTATTGGCTTTTTTGGTCAATTCACACTGGGTCTTCAGATAATTGAACATTGCTTATACCATTTAATGTTCATGTTTATCTTATAATTTCCTTCTTCTATAGTAATTAATTTGCTCAATTGTAAAGGAAAATATGATAGCTGTCATCTAACAATACTCCCCTAAAATGCACGAGAAAGAAACCAGAGTACAGAAAATTTGAATCTATAATTCTGGCCAACAATGGAACCTTAATCATGATAGTGCGGGCAATATTTTTAGCTAAATCATGCCATGCAGACTACAAGACACACATTCAAATTGTTCTGAGTACTTAAATCGCCTAATCACGAAATGTTTTCGTTTAAAATTGGCATGACAATTTTTGTTGCGATTTACATTGAGAATTGTCTTACTTCCCTACGCACTCGTCTATTAAAATTTGGGCGTCTTATGTACTATTTTACTAGCAAGCAAAAAAATGGTTAGGATCAAGATGATAGTATAATCACAGTTTAAATATAATTAACCACTCTTCTGTAACTAAGAATCTTTAGTTCAATCTTGCTCGTAAGTGGTTCCGCGATGAAGGTGGCAAAAACATACTTATATATATATATATTAATAACGGTTTAATTTCACGTCATTTACACCCCCATTGTTGTATTTAAGATATATAATTATTACCTAATTCTGTTGCTAATTTATACATATTTATTTGAATTAATATGTCAGACAACATCATCATAATTAAGCTTCTACAAATATCATTATCATGATAATAGTTTTGTTTCTTACGTTAAAGATGCAAAATTGTAATAATTATAGTTTTAGGAGCAACAATTTTCTGCCTTTTGTCTTTCTTAGAGCTTCTCCTACATCCGAAATATAAAATATTTCTAGTGTAAATAACATTTCCCACCGAATTATAGGTTTGTTAGTAATTGCCAATTTAACTTGCGTATATGAACGACAAAGAAACTATTACAAATGCTACAAAAGTCTTTGCTCTGGTGTATCCACACACACACGCGCGCGATGGTGATCATGAAGCCTAGAGATGAAGACAGGGATAAATGTCGGTGTCTACAGTATGTGATTTTACTTGTCATCGCAGGGCCCGAGTCACAGAAAAAGCACAACCACAACAGGCCGCAGCACAGTGCCTGACTCGGGTGCGAGAGAGTGAGGACTTTTACTGGAGCAGGTGAGACCAGTCCATTGCGCTTAATGTCTATGAATATAATAAACCCACCTCCAAATCCATCGTTACATTTCGGGGCCTTTTTAAGTCACTTGCTTTCTTAATTAATGGCTACCAAATCTTGAAATTTTGTTAAACCATCCATTATTGCTCTCTGAAGGGTTCTCAGGCTTGTACTTAAATTTCAAAGGATTAAATGAATATTCCAACACTGGTCTGTACGACCAGTCTCGTTAATCGTTTTGGTTTGGACCAAGTGATTGTGTGTATGATTGGATAACGTCCTATAGCAAGTAGAATCGTAAATTTATAAGCTTTAATTTCTTTTATTTTATTTTTTATCTTAAGTTAAGTTTTGAGCAATTAATCTAGTCATAAAGAGGAAGAGAAAAATAAGGGAAAAAAAAAGAAATTCTGTTTTTTATTAATATTCATCAATTTTAGTTTAGGGATCAAATTAAAATTATAAAAAATATATTATTTTCTTTTCCCTCACTTCCCTCCATTTTTTTTCACACAAAGAAATTTTGTTTTTCGTTTCTCACATAATCCTTTCCCAAGCACAGAGAGGACTCCCCCATTTTTCTCTCTCTTATTTTCCTGCCCCCAAATTTGTTACCCAAACAAAGGATTAAGTGTCCTGAAGTAATAAAACTCTTTTTATAAATTTGTTTAGGTCATGAATTCTTAATCTGGCTGTTATTCTAACGCAACGATATCACTAAAAATAGTAAACAAACTATATTAAAAATGGAGTTTAATACAAAAAAAATATTTAAAAAAACAGTGAATTAATATATACTAATACATATGGACAAAAAAAAAAGGGTAGAATATCATTCGACTTATTATTCAGAAATACATTAGTTTTATTGAATTTTTTAACACTTTACTCTACAATTGTTTTTTTCGATTTTTTGATCAATCATATACATTTTCTTGAAACTTGAATGAATGAATTGCAGGTGATTAAAGCTCAAACATTGAGATTACTTTTTGTTTTTCTAAGTAAAATATAAAGTTTTAATGTTAAAAAATAATATACAATTTATAATAATAAAAAATTACTATAATAATTATTTTTATTAAAAAAAAAAAAGGTTGAAAACGATAGTAACCGGAAACGGCGTTTGCTTGGCCAAGGACCAAAAATCAAGCAGGGCGACCGCAAGTCAGGGGTATGTCACCTCTGCAACTGCCTTCCATCTCCATACTTCGATTCGACCCTTGCGCTGACAGACTGTTCCTTAAATTGAAGCCTCCTGCGGTGGCAAGTCTAAGTTTATCTGCTTCTTCCCATTCTCGTATCACTGTCGGTAACAGGTTTAGATTTGGACTGAAATTGCGGAACCAAAGGTCGCTGGCGGCGGCCACCATGCTTCACCAGGATCCTTTTGTCTCCGATCTCTATGCTTCTGGCCTGAGCGCTGTCATCGCTCTCTCTCTCCTCCGTTTATGGGAAGAGACCGCAAAACGACAAGTCTTCGACCAGGTTAGAACACTTCCTCTCTCTCTCTCTCTCTCTCTCTCTCTCTCTCGGGCTTGGAATTGCCTGCCATTTAGCTTACTCGCTAACGAAAGAAGCCATCTTTCAATGATAATTATATGTTTTTCACAATATTCTACCACTACTTTCAATTTAGTATCATCTACTCTTACACTTGATAATATCAATTTAAAATATTGGCATGAAGTGGACTTGTACTGTATTCTAAACGCGAATGAACGAGTGAAGGTTCTTTTGTAATTTGCGTAGAATTGGACTGAATTTCATAAATATGTTAACCTATTTGTAGAGAGTAAATTATATCGTTTACTACTTGTTTCTTGTAATAATAATAATAATAAAATAATAAAATAATAAAATATGTAGGGCGTCAAAAATCAATTCTAACTCATAAGCTTTGAGCGAGACCCAATATTGGATGACACATTGAACTCCAATTTGTCCCCACTGCGTGAGATCTTTAGACTGAAAGCGCTGGCAAATCACATGACACTCACGTCTGTTTGGCTAAGGAGATTGATACTATGTCAAGAGACTTTATAAGCTGGCTATTTAATGGAGCTCTAAAAAAGACTATTCCCATTAATTTTTAGTGACGCCCACGATATTTTTTGGCTTCTTAGCAAGGTGTTTAGACCATCTTCAATCTCTCAAGATGTGAGTGATAGCTCACATCTTCCAATTCCACCAAATAGCTTTCTGTCCGAAATTTCCTATATTTTCTTGATCTCAGAGATTGCTTTTTCTTTCATTCTTCATTTTTCAGAAGCTGAACAGGAAGCTTGTTCACATAAGCAGTGGACTGGCATTTATGCTTTGCTGGCCACTGTTCAGGTAATCTCGTGACTACCAGGGATCTGCATCGTGTTTTCATCTCCCTGGTTAAATACCTATTTTTAACACTTGCAGTTCTGGACGTCGTGGAGCAATTTTGGCATCTCTCCTTCCAGCTGTGAAGGCAATACAAGTGCTTCTTGCGGGATTTGGAATATGGAAAGATGAAGCCATCGTGAAATCAATGAGCAGATTTGGAGACCGCAGGTTAAAGCCTTGGATTACAATTTGTTCAAACAGTTGTGTCGAACAGGTCTTTGCCCTTTAGGCTAAGTAGTTGCTTCCTCTCTGTCATGTTCCTACCCCGCAGAGATATCTCCTAGTTTGAACTGCCGATTGGTGCAAATCTAATTGTTCTGCTCTCTTGTATTCTTGGGTTATTATAGCTATAGCTACAAATTGGTAATTTGAAGGATCACGGTATATCCTAGATGGAATGTCATTGTTTCTATGTGTGAGCCAGAATGATACAAAATGGTCTGAACAGGGGGAAAAGAACGATCTTGTTTCTTTCCTTCTTGTTCTTGTGTGACCCTCTGATAGATTGATCATATAAAGTCGTCCGAACAGAGGAAAAAAGTGATCGTGTTTCTTTCTTGTTCTTGTGTAAGTATCTAATAGGAATTTTCTTTTCACCTGGATTCCAATCCATCCTTGGCTTGCTCCATGCATCAGGGAACTCCTTAAGGGTCCTCTCTACTATGGCATAACAATTACAATTGCTTGTGCAATATATTGGAGGACTTCCCCAATTGCAATTGCTGCAATCTGCAACCTGTGCGCTGGAGATGGTACATTTAATTAAGTGATCTACATTCCTCTCTTTTATATTTTAAAGTGGTCTGTTTTTTATGTTATTATCTAAATACATGGAATAAATTGCTGAGGGTAAGAAACTGTACCTACTTGTTCTGATTCAGGGATTGCTAACATTGTGGGAAGGCGGTTTGGCACTAAGAAAATCCCCTACAATAGAAACAAGTCTATAGCTGGTACTGTTGCAATGGCACTAGCTGGTCTTTTGACATCTATAGGGTAATTTGGCTGCATCTCTTCTTTAGTTTTGATTTCAACTCTAGTTGCTCTGACTCATACGGTAATGGGATGACAGATATATGTACTATTTCGGCTTATTTGGATACGTTGAGCCCAGCTGGAAAATGGCATTGGGTTTCCTCTTTGTCTCTGTTGCTTCAGCCCTTGTAGAATCACTCCCCATAAGCAGTGATCTTGATGACAACCTTACTGTTACCCTCACATCTGTGTTGCTAGGCTGCTTTGTCTTCTGATGCCAAGAATTTTAGTAAATTTGTAATGTTCCTTTATGTTTGGCCCACCTTGTAGAAGACGTACTATCAATATGTTGTAGAAATGAGCAAAATAGAGCACATACAATGTAACAAGTAGCTCATTCTTTCCACGCAAACCTATTGTATCTGCAAAGCTTAATCTCGTGTTCCGTAAATGCTCGACCCTTTCCTCTTTTTTCTCGCTGGTTTCAAGATGGAGGATTTAGAACCCCTCATTGACCATGAGACAGATTCTAATTAACATTTGGACTAACTAACAGCCAAACGCAAACCTTGGCACCTTATCATGTGTGTGACTGGTGCTCCTTGCTTCTAAAGCAGTTTAATCTTGTAATCGGAGTTTCTTCTTGGATTTTCCAATGCGGATGATTGTAACCATCTTCGAGATCTCACGTTAATTATGTTTGGTTTATGTCTCTACCATCAAAGCACAGGCAGCAACCCAACCGGCAATCTACAACGTTTGTTTTTTTCCCTGCACTACAAAATTGACCTGAGGAAATGGAATGAGATCGATGAAATTTCGGAGTATTTACATAATTCTCATGCCTTCATTTATTCTTTCTTAGTCTTTACGCAAATCAATATGAAACGTACGGCTACTATGCGAATCCAAGAAAAGCTTGCTTGACGGCCTTTCGGGGTGTCGGGCCAGTTGCGCTTCTTGACAACGAAGTTGACAAAACGTTCCTTCTTTTATTGCTCCGTGATAAATTTGCAGGGCTGGTAAGGGGCGTACGCGTCCATTTTCTTTTTGTCGTATTTCCTAACCTTGTGCTAGCCTGCGCCGTGTGGTTTGTCGCTGCAACATTAAGTGGGTTCTGACCCTTTATATTTATTGCAGCAGAATCGTTACGGGGGTAAAAAACTAAAGCAGCCAACACCCATAAATGAGCTCCAGGAGTTGTTTTTAATGTTGGAAATCTCAAACTCAAGACCAAATTGAACCAATTGATTAGATAAAAAAAAAAAAAAGCTTTGCGGAACGCAATTCCCATTAAATGTACCCGATTCCTTACATCTGTGAGATAGCCGACAACAATTATTTATCCTTCGAAGAATTTTTTAAGTTCTAAGATTTTTGTGAACATTTGTAGCACGCTGTGTTATTATTAACACTTTTTCGTCCCACTTAATAGAATGGGTATAGCATTGGTATCCTATGCGATATTAGTTAAATCTCACTCTTTCTCTTAAAATGGACCAAAATACAACTGTTAATTCGAAACATTATGGTTTAAAAATACGTAGACAAAAATAGTCTCGCCTAAATGAAAATAACATGGGAAGTAAGTGGTATATAAAAATAAAAAGGAAAAAAAAAACAAAATCATTAATTTGGTAGACTTTTCAAGAACACAATCAAATCATTAAGAGTAGAGTTCTGCTTTGTTTCGCGCGTGCACTCAGCGATCTATCCATCCGTCTTTTCAGTAGTTCATCTTAATTATCCGTGGAAGAAAAGAAATAAAAATCCGAGTGAAGCTGAAATCAAAGTTGACATCCAAATGCACCTATTTCCGGAGATAACAGCTTGATAAAGAGTATCAAGACATGAGAGTACTGATAAGAAAAAAAGTCTAACAGTATATATATATATATATATATATTAAAAGATTTATATTTTATATCAAAAATAAAAAAATTTTGCTTACAAAAAAAAATTTATTTTATAATTCCATTTATATTCATATTTTTTTGTATATTTTTCTTTATTTTTAAAATAGTGAATTACACCAAAATAATAGTAACTAAGTTAGCAACATTATTCTTTCTAGAAACATTATACCTTTTGAGTCTCGTTTTGGCAGCTATGTCAATAGGGCAAACTCACAACCACACAAGTTAGAAATATCCATAGAAACATACACATCAAAGCATTTTAATGGTACCTATTCGTTATCGACGAAACACCTTTACACGAAAACAGAGAGGGCCACCTTGAAAAACAAAGTAAGGAGACTCTTGTTAAGGAAGCTTGTCGCCATCGCCAATCTCATCTTTGTACTGTGGCGACGCTTCTTGCGCATCAAGTTCAACCCCCCTCCGCTTGCTTGGCAAGAAAAAGGCACGCCTTCAAGGTGGAGCAGAGTCCACACTTTCATGACCTGATTCAACGTCCCTGGTGCGCCTTGGCCAAGGAAGAAATATAATTGATACAAGGAAAACAGAGAACAAGCCAACAAGAACAAACAGCAAGATTTCCCCATTTAACCCATAGTATCTGTCGTGTAAGAAAGGAAGAAGCTGCCCTTGTTGGTGGGATGGAAGATTGTTATTATAATTAGTATTAGCCGAAGGCATGGCCGCAGGTGTAATTATTGGAGGTAGTGCCGGTCTTGGGGATATCAATGTGTTTTTCATATCTACTTAGTTTCTTGATTTTTCTTTGAGGTATGAAATGGATGGCTTCAGTGCAAATCTAAAGGATTTCCCCGTTTTATCCCAAAGGCCTTTTTGGAATAGTTGCCAGGAAGGAAAGTCTATTCCAAGAAGTGACGATAACTCGTTTTGTTGCTGTTTTCTGTTTTTTTTTTTTTTTTCATTATTGTTTTGTTTGTTTAAGGTTCTGTTTGTTGTTGTTTTCTACTTCAATAAGATTCTTTCCAAGGGGTCCTGGCGATGGACCTGGCCCTTGTCTGGTTAAGCGAGTCTTGTGGTGTCTGTGTCCTTTAGATAGGGCCGGTAAGGTTTGCCATTTGCTCGTTGGAGCCCAATGCTCATTAAGCAAGTTTTGACACTAATGATCTGTCCACGGAATGATCCAGTGATGCACAACCCCCGTGAGGTAAATTGCTGTGAATATCGAAGAGCTCTTGTTTAAAGATATTAAAATTAATTTTGAGATTAAAAGTTTTAAATTTCAATTTTAATGGTAACCGTGTGAGCACCAAAGTGCTTATGTCAATCCCGTAGAATAAGTCTTATGGGGCTTTAGTCTCTATATGCAACATAGGAGGAGGAGGAGGAGGAGTACAGCACATTACATTAGAGAAACAAGATGGTCAAATGAATCTTGATTATTCCGGGATTCTAAAACATTTAAATTTGCCTCGTCGCTTACTCGAATCTATCCGTGATTTCATTCTTAATCACAAAGTGTTGTCGAGATTATAGTATACAAGAACAAAACTTTTAGAGAATATTTGAATTTTGATTGTAATGAATAAAAAGAGAATTAGAAGTTTACTATGATGAAATTCAGCCATACTTAAAATGAAATCACGAAATGATTTTGGCCCCTTTGACAATCAACTCCAACAAAAGCTGTTTTTAAGTAAAACTCCTACGAGATGTAAATTATTACATTTGTCGTACCGGTCCCAAAAATGCGTGCGGATATAATTATAGACCCTCCCTCTTCGTGAAACATCGTCCATCCATGGTGGAAGCAGCAACACGAGTTTTCTCGCGGGATTTTGGCAGGACATGCTGAAGCAGCCTCCCCATGGATCGATCAGCTAGGATTCGAATGATTTAAGAGGAAGAAGCGTGGCCGTGTTGGTGGGGCCAGTGTGCCTCCATTCGAGGCCTCGAATCCAGTTGTTTAACTTTACACTTCATTATTTATTATTAAATAATATATTACTTTGTGGCTGGCCCATTAAGAACTGGACCTGCTCTGGAATGGACTCGTCCAGCTGGGATCATCAAACGGACTCCCCTTAATTGCTGAATCCAATTGGACACCGCAGTAGGATGCCGATGAAAATTCCGCAGAACGTTTGGGTTGCAATTTACATTTACGTTCATTTTCTGGGTCATCTGTGCAATTTCAGAGAAAATACGGTCCACTTTCGAGTGGCGAGCCATGATTGGTCTAACCTTGATCGCGCGACGCATTCGTTCCGTCCTGTTTCGGTTCCCAAAACTGGAACGAAACCGAAGCGAGAACGAGCGATACCTCGTCCACTCTCTCTCCTCCCATTCACAATTCTCTCTCTCTCTCTCTCTCTCTCTCTCTCTCTCTCTCTCTCAATCGGCGATCCAAATACGGCATTTCGTTTCTCTCCGTAAGTGATAATCAATTCCCGATTCCGTGTTGATACATTGCTTCGCGCGTTTAGATGTGATGCAATCGGTATCTTTATTTCAATCTTTGGTATTCTTCTGTTTTCTTTATTTTTCTTTTTGCTTTTTGATTAATTAATTGACCAATCGGTAACTGTCTACTTGTACAATAAAATTAGTGCTTAAAAATTTATTTATTTTAGAATTTAGGGTTTAAATGTTAAAAATGATACTAAAACCACAGTAAAACTGGCAGTTGCAGTATAATACTATGGTTCCATTAACTAGTGCAGTGCTGATTTTTAAGTTTTCAATTTTAATTTTTTTGGGCATTTCTTCTATTATTTTAACTAATTAAAATTAAATTTATGTACAGTTTGGAAGGTGATCGGCTCTTGCGGAGTTCGTTTGGATGAAGTAGAGACAGCATTGGACTTGGTGGGTTTTTTTTTTTTTTTTGGAGGATTAATGTCGGTCCCGAATGAGGATTGTGTGTCTCCCCATAATCAGGTATCTTGTTATTTAGTTTTCTGGATCACTACTTTTCCTAAGCTTTGACTGTCCTGTTATACTTAATTTTATTTCCAAGGATATTTGTCTACCCAATCACGCATAATGAGAGTGTTGGCCGTGAGTATTTGATGATATAGAAAGAATGTGGTGGCTAAAGGGTGCTTGATGTGAATGGCATTCAATGTTTCTTTGGTTAAAAGATGATCATGGATATTGGAACCACCCTTTTTGACTTGAAAATAGCAAGAAAGAAAAAGAAATGGGGAAAAAAAATTAGAATTGATAAGGTAACTGCAAAATGGTCACTCTGTGAAAGTAGTAGCTTAAGCATCAATAAAAACCATGGGTCAAGGTAATGCAACATCGATTATGTGTATTTCTGGTCAGACAAGGCAGCTTAAGGGTGGCACTGCAGTGGGGATGAATGGTTTCCCTTGGTAATGATTTAATGAGAGCTAATATCTATCTGTTGTAATTTTTGAAATGCTTCTTGATGTTGAAATGCATCGTTCCAGCTGTTTGTTTATGTTGTGAAGGTTCATTTGCAGCTTTCATCCCATTTTTTCGCGGATCTCCTTGATTCAATAATTGTTGATGTTGCGTCAGAGTGCCATCGAATTGCAAGGTTGGGCCTCGATCGCAATTTAGAGGAAGAGGAAGAAGAATTGAGGTTGTCAGCTCAAGCTCGTGCTAAAGTAGCTGACCGTAGTAATAGTGGTGAAACAAATAGCAAGTATGTGGTTGATATATTTGGACAAACGCATCCAGCTGTGGCAAACGAGGTGTTTGAGTGCATGAATTGTGGGCGCTCAATAGTGGCTGGAAGATTTGCTCCTCATCTGGAAAAGTGCATGGGAAAGGTGATTCTCTGCTTCTTAACATGCTATATGTATAATAATGTCTTTTTTATCACAGACTGTTTTTCCTGCCAGGAGTGGTGAGGACAATGCAGTGACTCGTTATAAAATCTGACAATTGTTTGCTTGGAAGTGTTCTTACAAGCGTTCTGGACATTCCAACTTGTTAAAAACCCTTTTCTTATGCTTCGTAAGATTTTATGATATTTGTGTTAAATACAGGGTCGGAAGGCTCGTCTTAAGGTAACAAGAAGTAGCACAGCAGCACAGAACCGGTTCTCACGAGGCAGCCCTGTTTCCACATACTCCCCATATTCAAATTCTGCAAGCACGAACCGGTTATCAAACGGAACAGCTGGTCACTCTGGAGAAGAGTACTCAAATGGCACATTGGAAGAACCATGAAGATGGAGTGATTGCAAGCTAATTTAAAGTCAACTGGAAGCAACCCAAAGCAAGGAGATCTGTTTTTTTTTTTTTTTAGATAGTCGAAAAAAACATTATTGAGGGTTCTAGAGCATAATCTGTTTGGAACTATATGGATCGTGGACAGTATTTTTTGAGCTGAAAAAAAAAATTTATATATATATAAATGTTGAATTACCCTAAAAGCTCCTTCTGCAGTAATTTTTTTTCATTTTACGTCCTCAGTTGCATATCTTTTCTTTGGCCATCTCAAATGTGGCGGGCTTGAATGTTTATGGACAAATACAGCGTCGCTGGAAGCAAGCAAAAGGTAATAATTCCCATCGGGGACTCCTGTCCTTCAGACCTTGACTCTCTATTCAAGCAATTCGTTGTCCAATCAAATTTCCTTACATCCTAGATCTATCCCCACACCTTTCGATTAGTGTTCCAAATTATCTGCAAAAATAATAAAAGGTCACAAAACTTGAACTGGGATGATGGACTACACAGGAGGGGAAAGAAAATCCTGAGATCAACCTGTGCATTTTTCTTAACACTCATTTTTTGAGACAAGGAAACAGGCATGCATTTTTCTTTTTTTTTTCCTAAAAAATTGACTTAGGTGTTTTTTTTTTCTCTTTAGTGCATGCATGACTTTATACTTCACAAATCTATTTTATTTTTATTTTAACTAGATCTTAGTCAAAATTTTTATTTTTTCTCACAATTTACATTGAATTAACTTACCTTTTAAGTATGTTAAATTAGAAAATCTCCTGACTTATAATTGTTTTTAGTAAAAATTGAAAATAAAAAATCTTGGAACGACGCTAGAGTAATGTATCTTTTTCTTCCTGGTACGCTAGAATCAGGAATTGAACCATGAAGGGACTCCGCACAGCAATATCAAGTACCAAGCTCCCTAGGCACACCAGGCCGCCCTTACAAGTAGCAAAGCAAGCACACAAGAAAACAGATGCCGCACAACCATCAAATATAACAACAAAACCACATTTACATATGTCATAGCATCCCCAATCCAATTTTCGGCAAAACCAGCTTCCATTGACCAGAAAGAGCAAAAGATGCTATAAGTCCTATTACAGTATACACACTCCATAGCCAGCTCGTGCCCAAGCTATGGCTAATCAAAAAGCTCCCATTGTTGAGTTACTTTTGTGGCAGAAAGGATTGAGGCCGGGCTGCCCAGGCTCCCAAGTCCAGACTCAAACATCTCCCATTTGGTAGTCACTGCTTTGCTGCTATTGCCAATGGGGTTGGAGTTTTTGGCTTTTAGATTGTCAAGCATGTCCACAAAGCTCTGGACACGACGAACCTATGCAGGAAAATTCCACACCATGTGATATATTGATCAATGTGTACAAGATTTTATGGGAACAATATTACTGACTCAAAGAAGAAAGAATGTGAAACAACCAGCTGGCCTAGAAGGACCAGCACTCTTTGCCGGCCTCTCTTTTAAAAGTTGTGTGCGCTTTCCACTTTCCCAGAGGACAAATGCTACAAAGTATTGTGGGTCACTTTAGCCTTTTGGGCACGGGAACATGAAAAGCAAGCATGATACTGATTTCCAACTCACAAAATATCACAAACCTTTTGGAAATATTAATCAAAATCAGCAAACTTTAGAATGAACTAATGGAAGCTAAAAAGAAGTGACAACACCTATAATCACTGACCTCAATTCTTCTCTGAACTTTTGCTTCTCCATAGGCCTCAATTGTGTCTAATTTAAGCAACAGCAGCATAAGCAACTCAGTCAAGACAACAAACTCTTTGTCTGCAACCTTATTTCCACCACAAACTGTAGTTTCCAATTCAAGGACCTAAAGAAGCATTGATGGATTGTAAAACAACTGCTTTTCTCGTTTTCCATTGATAAATTTTTCAACTTCGTAATTCAGGTTCAATATAAAAGCATTCTGACCTTCTCTGAGAGTTTATCAACCTCTGATCTCACTTGAGCAACTGCTTCATAAGTTTTTAACATAGCTTGATTGCTCTTCATCTCCTCAAGCTTCCTTTCTTTGCTGGCTGGGTCCTCTAATAAAATCACCTTGGACATGTCTTTTACACCCACCATATGCAAACATTCAACATCTTCCTTTTCTTTGCCTCTAAATAAGAGTCTTTGCTCCTTAGGCTCCAGGCCAGTCTCGTGAGCAAGAACCCTTTTCAAATCCCCTTCAATTGGACAAAGTACAGCAATTGACCATCAAACTCAGAAGCTAAAATGATAAACATAATAGAAGCCAGGACGAAGCATAAGCATTCATGACCATTATCAGTACATGTATCCAGAAGCCTAACTACAACAAACCACAATGCATGCGGAAATAGAAATGCCAAAGCAAAAGGTATTGAAAGGCAAATATAAACATGAATAAACATTCGTGTAAAAATCTTGACTTGACTTCCCTCATGTGATGAAAAACAACAAATGACATGAAAGCTGGACTAGTCAATCAAATTTGTGTGTCGCACACAAACTCTCAAGCACAGAAAGGGAATGGAGTCACTTTCACCATAGAGATCAAATAAGGCAATCACATCAAGTAAGAAAAGGAACATCCTTTTCACTACATAGACCAAGTAAGGCAATCACAACAACTTCAATACTCAAAATGATTCTGTTACCAAAAGTGGATTGAGCGGGGATTGTGACATCATAATGATAGGAACCGTGAGAGACTTTGATCTTGATCATGGACCCAGAGGAGATACCCCCAACATCTCTCTTTTGGACAAGCATACCACCAGGCCTAAGTTCCCAATCTATCTCCCTGTGGTTGAGGTCCCCATTTTCTGAAACTTTTGAAGTTGATCTTCTCATAGTGAAAAAATAAATCAAAAACCCATTGATCACAGCTTGGGGTATAAGGCCAGCCAAAGAAGGTCGTGAATTTGGTGGCTTTGACCTAGAGAGGTGAGAGGTGGAAGGCTGCCATGGTAAAGAAGATCGAGTAAGCAACAAAAAAGGGAATTTAGGACAAAGACCTCTCAGCAGAAATTGTTTTTTTTTTTTTTTTGTAAAAAAATATATATGTATACATAGTGGGTATACCAGTCGTTTTATATATGAGATCAAAACTATTCTCATTTAATCTTTATTAAATAAAATTTATTATTCAAATATTATTAAATTTAAATGAACTTTTTAATGTAAAATTTTAATATCAACGAATCAAAATTCTATTATTACACGTCTAGATGCCATGACTTACGTTTTACTAGGTTAGCCGTAGCGCGGTCTTCAACAGAATTTACAGTTTAGCGGTTGGTCGGTTTCTCATACAAAGTTTGCAAGTCATAGACCACACGAGTCCATGCCCCCGTTTCCACCGTCCACCGCTGCGCATATTAATGGGAAGTGCATCTATGTAGCTGACATTATATGACACATCTCTTTATAGAGTTTGACAGATCAGAAATGATGATGAGATTGTGGGGCCCAACGCCTCTGATCTGGCTTGTTATCATTGGAGGGTCTAGAACTGGTGGCAGGCACCTGGGTTCGAAATTTAATCGTTCAAACTTTTTTAACTTGACTAAGAAAAAAAAGTATCTTAGTATGGCTTCCTAAGAGATTAAAATAAAAATTTAATACGAAATAAATTAAATTAAATTAAATTAAATTAAATTCTATTTCTAGAATTGAATTGAAATCCTATCAAAGTGTAAGTACAATATTTTCTATTTTCTGTGTCCTGCCCGCAAGAATATAAACTTCAAATGGATCCAATAAAACGATTTAAGCCCATTGGGCTTAGCTTAAAGGATCGGATTACTAGGCCTTTTGAATTTAACGAGCCTTTAATTTAGCCTCAATTAGACTACATTCTTAGTCGCGGAGGAAGCATCATGTTGATATTTTGAAGCGCACTTTTTTTTTTTAAAAAAAAAAAACTTAATAAATAAATATAAATTATCATCTTTATAATTTATCTCATTTGGTAATATTACGATTTAACTTCTTTTTAATAAAAAAAAATTAAAATGTGAGAACTAACAAACTTGATATTATTCTTAGCAAATAAAGAAAAAATTTAAAAGATGTTTATTTTAACTTTCTAAATTTCTTATTGTTTTTTAAATTTCTAATAATATCTATTGAAGTATTTGATAGAGTTTATTTGGAGTTATTATTTGCAAATAGGTAAGTTTAAGAGTAAGCGTGAGTTTTTTATTTTTTATTTTTATCCAACAAATTGATTTTTCCTAAACTAATATATTTTTAATAAAATTCAACTAATTTTTGTAACCAATGTCCTATGTTGTCATTTTTGTTATTCTAACAACAACATCATATTAATTTACAAACAACAATCAATAATTAACAATTGGTAATAAACACAATAATCAATAATAATAAGCTAAACAGACTTTTAGGTGATAATATTTATCAAAAGGTATAAAAGCAGAAAGTTTAATTATACTTTATTATTATTAAATAAAATTATAAATAAAAAATTCATTTAATTTACTTTTTTTGGGGGGGGGTGTGATTACTTGGGCTTTTAACAAAGTATTGTTAAGTAGTAGCGATGATAATTAATTAAGAAGGAAACAATATTGAAGGTGAGTCCATTGGGAAAACAAAAAAAAAAAAAAAAGGCTAATGGCCATGCGGAGTAACTGTACATGGAAATCACACACAGATCCCACTGATCTCCCAAAAAGAAAAAAAAGAAAAAAAGAAAGAAAAAATTTCCAATATGTTTAGGATAAGACCCAGCAGAGGCCCACTCCCTTTAAAACCCTTCCCCAAAGTCTCTAGCAGTCTCTCTCATTGTGGGCTTCGCCGATAGGACGACAGTCAGGCAGCGACCGAGAAATTAAAACGCAAGTGCAATAAAATTCCGCGAGAGTGGACAAATTGGCGCTGGTGAAGGAATTGTCAAATGGCAGCGGCTTGCGTGATCGACTCGAGTCGGGCCGCGAGCTGCCGGGACAGCCAAGCGGCGGCGCATCTGAAGATGATATCGATCCTCATAATCTTCGTCACCAGCGTCATGGGCATCTCTTCTCCGGTCCTCCTCGCTCGGTATTTCCAAGGCAGGGCCGTCTACGACAAGGCGATTCTCGTGATCAAGTGCTTTGCGGCCGGTGTCATCCTCTCCACGTCGTTGGTCCACGTCCTGCCTGACGCGTACGACGCACTCGCCGACTGCCAGGTGGCGTCGAAGCATCCCTGGAAGGACTTCCCGTTCGCCGGACTGGTCACTCTAATCGGCGCCCTTCTCGCTTTGCTGGTGGACGTTACGGCGAGCGCCCACATGGAGCAGCACGGCCACAGCAGCAGCAAGAGGACGACGACGGATTACTCCTTGGTGGGGGCAAACGAGGAAATAGAAGGAAAAAGGATGGACGAATTGGGAAAGGCGGAATCGGGAGCACAGGTGGCGGAAGATGATTTGGTGCAATTGGCGAAGTTAAAACAGAGATTGGTGTCGCAGGTTTTGGAGATTGGGATAATTTTTCACTCGGTCATAATTGGAGTTACCATGGGCATGTCCCAGAACCAGTGCACCATCAGGCCGCTCGTAGCCGCCCTTGCTTTTCACCAGATATTTGAAGGGATGGGCCTCGGCGGCTGCATTGCCCAGGTAAATGTTTTCTTTTTTCTTTTTTTTTTTAATTTATTTATTTTGGGGTTGTGGCGGGGGCCGCGGGATTGAGGATATTTAAATTGAAGGATTTGGGTTTAGTGGAATAGTTTGTCGTGGTGGGATTCTGCTTTGTTTTCATGTATAATGTTTTTCATTGGTTAACTGGTTTAATTTACATGTATGAATGCAGATGTCACCTAGACCAAACCCTTTCAAAGTGGAGTCGTCAAACGTCATTACATTGGGGACTCAACCAATGAAACATTAATATGTTTTATACATTGTTTTTAGGCATTGTCAGAGTGCCGTCGCTTTTGGAATCTACGAAAGGATATTATTAGTTTGCGTATTAATATTGTCAAAGGTTCGTAAGGCCACGATTTGCCCCCCCCAAAAAAACAAAAAGATGTGGCTTTTATGTGCAGAAGCGGTGGAACAAGAAATTTGTTCCTAAAAAAAAAAAACAACCACAAAAAATCATAATGTTAAAGGCTTTGTCAATGAGAACCAAAAAAAAAAAAAAAAAGGCTTTGTCGTTATTTTTTTTTTCCATCTCTGATTTTTTCCTTTTCCTTTGGATACATAAATGATCTTAAGACTTTTGAAACAACGAAATTTTAGCCCACCAGTTGCTGCACATTTTTTGAACTTTGGAATCTCCGTGGGAATACTGTCTAGTTTAATTAATCTCTCTCTCTGCGGCAGTTGGTTATACTACTGCTTCGATGGACTGCTTTGGGTATTTGCGATGCATCTAATAGAATGCCAGTGATTGCAGGCAGGATTTGGCTTCTGGACGGTGGCCTACATGTGCGTCATGTTTGCAGTTACTACCCCAATGGGGATAGTGTTGGGGATGATGTTCTTCTCGTTGACTGGATATGATGATAGTAACCCTAATGCCTTGATCATGGAAGGAATATTGGGGTCCCTATCTGCGGGTGTGCTCCTGTACATGGGCCTCGTCGATCTCATAGCTGTTGATTTTTTCCATAACAAGTTGATGAGTTCCGCCCCGTTGTTGAGGAAGGCATCCTACATTGCCCTACTTCTTGGCTCCACTTCAATGTCGATCCTGGCTATCTGGGCTTGAAATTTTCTGCTCTGCTTCTAAATGAACCATGGATAGAGAAATAACGTTACAATAATTGTTAGTTCTCTTTGTATTTTGTGAATATCAAGGCTTGGAAATTATAGAAGGATATGCTGCTACTCGGAAGGAGGACAAGAATGATTATTAAAATATAGACAAATATCGGAAAGCATTATTCGAACATTTCTCGCATTGCTTTGCTTTTCATGACTTGCTTGCCCCGTTGCTTTGATAATTAAAATTCCTTAGGCTTTCATTCGTTAGCATTCGTAGGGCTCTGCTCACCACCACCACCACCACCACCACCACCACCACCACCACCACCACCACTATTAATTGGCGATCATCTGACAAATTGAAGAAATGTCTTACGAGTGTAAGAATAACGGAAGCCTTTTTTTTGATCTTTCTTTTCTTTTTTTTATCCCACGTTGGCAGGCTTCCTAGAATAACGGAAAATTGTGTAAATTGTAAGACGGTGCCAAATTCCCTCACCGACCGTCTGTCCGCCCCGTCTCCGTTGCTAGGAGCATCTCGTCCTTTTGAAAATCGAAGGTTCGTTTTAATTTGCAAAGCCTTTTTGTTTTTGGTTTCTTTTGGTTAAATAATTCAAATAAATAAAAGTGATATCTCGTAATATTCCCAGAAAAGATGACATTTTCTTTTACTATTTCATTATTTTTTGCAAGAATTGTGTTTCAAACTTACATAGCCAAGAAAATAATTATTTTATTTAAAAAAAAAACAAAATTTGTTCTTTAAATACTCTGCTCTTTTCCTTTATATTTACAAATATAGTTATAATAGTAACACAACATCGTCTATCGCGCATTAACAAAGTGTAGTCTTCTAACGAAGTATGATGCGGTTCAACCGTTTTTTTTTTTTTAAATTTTTTTTAATGTTTATAAATTCTCTCTACTTAAATTGAATCTTTATATGAAATGTGATAATTGCACATGCAAATACATTTAAGTAATAGAAGATCACAAATATTAAAAAAAAAAAAAAACAATATATTAATAAAGATTTTGATATCTCTAAATAGAATTATAGAATTACTTCAATAATCACTTCACTCTTTCCCGGGTGTAAGATTGTCAGCATGATTTCATGTTCATCTCTTGCTCGCAGCAAAACACGTCTCAAATCAATCTTTCACCGTGTTTCAGCTCCTCCAAGAAGCAGCATGAGCATTACCCGAAACCCAATTCTTTTAACTCCTCCTGCTCCTGCTCCTGCTACTTGTTTTCTCTCTACGACTCCTCCATGGGTACCCAGCCAACCGCATTTTGATTCTCAATACAAGCTGAACCACAAGGACTGGCTGTCTCCGAACGAGGTTGTCAGAATATTTGAAAACCTTAAAGACCCGAACGCAGCCACCTCTGTCTGGAACCAATACTCGGTAAGAAAAGACTATAAACCCAATGAAGCCATTTACACCGTAGTTATAAACAAGTTTGCACAAGCCAGAGACTTTGATGCCATTGAGGACATTATGGAAAGGATCAAACTGGAAAGAAGCTGTCGTCTTTCGGACAAGTTCTTTTACAATGTCATCAGGATTTACGGGAATTTGGGGGGTCGGATCAAGAGAGCAATAGAGACTCTGCTTGACATGCCGAAGGTGTATAAATGCTGGCCATCTGTGAAATCCTTCAACCTTGTGTTAAACATGCTTGTGTCCGCTAAGCTTTTTGATGTGGTTCTTGAGGTATATGTGCAAGCACCCATGTTGGGTGTGGAGATTGATGCTTGTTGTCTCAATATTCTGATCAAAGCACTGTGTGAAAATGGGGAATTTGAGGCCGCATTCCACGTGCTCGAAGAATTTCCCAAGCAAAGATGCAAGCCAAATGAGAGGACGTTTTCGACGCTGATGCATGGATTGTGCGAGAAAGGGAAGGTGGAGGAGGCATTTGGGTTGCTTGAGAGGATGGAAAGAGAGGGAATTGATGGTGATACAATCACTTTTAATGTATTGATTTCAGGGCTGAGGAAGCAAGGAAGGATTGAGGAAGGAATTGAATTGCTAGAGAGAATGAAGGTTAAGGGATGTGAACCAAATAGGGGGTCTTATCAACAGGTTTTGTATGGTTTGCTTGATGTAGAAAAGTTTGTTGAGGCAAAACAGTTTATGGGTAGGATGATCTGCCAGGGTTTTTATCCTAGTTTTTCGTCCTACAGGAAATTGATCCGTGGGCTTTGCAAGGAGAAGTTGATTGGAGATGTTGACTGGGTTTTAAAGCAGATGGTCAAGCAAGGTCTTGCCCCAAAGGTGGGTTTGTGGGAGCAAATTTTAAGTTGTGTGTTTTCAATGAACAATGCTTCGGACTCTTTCCGCGTCAATGATATTGTTCATAGGTAGCCCCATATGTATTTTGCCAATTTACTGAAAAAAAAAAAACCCATTATATGTTTTTGCCAAAATGTAGCCCAAAAGATAGAGATCACTCTCCTGATGCTTGTTTTAAATTATGTGATACAGAATCAGTGTAAAAAGAGGTGTGTAAGCTTGAGGTGTAGACCAAGATGACAGTACATGCAAGTCCGCATATGAGCCGACATATTAATTAAGAGTCCGGTGTTTCTGCTGAATAAAAACTCATTAAAAAACTTGTTGATTTAGTGACACTCAAGGATATACTCCCATGTATCGGCTTGGTGGATTCAGGATGGTCTCAGTTTATCAATATTTAATGGTCAAAATCTACTTTGAAAGCACGTGAAATATTTTCCCCAATTTTCTCCCTCTGAAAATGGACGAAAAGGGTCATTGATGGTTACTATTTGTTGGTAAACGCTAAACAAAATAATGCCAGCCCATTCCACTGGAAATCAATGTATGCTTCATTTTTTTCTGGCATTTTGTGTTGAGTGTTCAATTTCATCTCTCTCTCTCTCTCTCCCTCTCAAAACAACAAATTGAATTGAGTGAGCTAAAGCCTAAATCCAAGCCATGACGTCTTGCAAAAAGAGTTTTCCTGCACAGTAACAATAAATGATGTAGCATTTGGTTGTCTACTCCACGGTCTGCACCGTACACATTTCACCATTGATGCAAGGCCATTCAACAATCAGCAGAAGATATGGAAAAGCTCTAGGATCATGGTCTAGGAGAGTTGTAGAATTACAGAAATAAGACCCACCATTTGACCAACAATTCATATTTGGATTCGAAAAGCTGCACTACATGCACAGGATTCTAAACAGGCAAAATTTAGCCAAAAATATTTGACTGTCAACTTACAAGAAAATAGATGCCTCTACAAAAGTCTGGCATAAAGATTGCTAATGAACTCTCTCTCTCTCTCGCTCGCTCACTCATCCAACTCGGCCACATAGGCACTACTTGATGGAAACACCTTGCGCTCTGATCTATTCCTACTCAGCATTCTCTTTAAGGAACAACCCAGAGAAAAAGAAGGAGTTTCTGATAAAGATTCATGATTCCCCACAAAATTTTCATGACCACTTTCACAATGTGGAACATCAATCACAGTCTCCCCTCTTGATCCATGCAAATCCTCCTCTCTAGACTCGCCATTCACCTCCACAGACATCTCACTATCATTTTCAGTGCTCACTAGTGCGGGAGCTCTGCAAATTGGGCAATTTGTGTGAGAATTTAGCCACATATCTATACATTCAATGTGAAAACCATGGCCGCACTTTGTCAACCTCCTTCCAACCTCATTCTCCTCAAAAGGGCTTAAGCAAACAACACATTCCACCAAATCCTTTTCACACTCCTCTGCGTTGTAAACAAAAAGGGGAATTGAGGAGATTGCTGATGGATCAAGGCCAAAACCCTTTGAAGGAGGAGTAGTGTTAAAATTCAATGAATCATGAAAATGCCGGAATCTTGGAGGCCCCAGAACATGAGACACTGACACCGAGCTTGAACTCCTTCTTCGGCGAGCCTGTGCCAAGAACCACTTGGCGTAGACATGGAGAAGCAGCACGAAGAGGATCACTAAAAGAAGCGATATCACTGCAGCCAGCATTATGTTGCTGTCGTACGAGGAGATGCTGTTGATGAGGTGACTCAGTGGATTGTGTTTATGGGACTCAAGTGCACCGGACATTGCTGACTTCTTTGGGGTTTAATGACTCTGAACAGAGCAAAGAGATGTGAGTGTGTGTGAAATGCAATGCTTTACTTATGGCTATGACCAATTCGATTCTTAGTTTTTTTTTTTTTTTGTCATAGCATATAACGTTGTGCGCTATGTTAATTTCATTATATATATAAAAGAAAAATGAGAGTAGTTAAAATGCAGATTTATGTTATTCAATTATAACTATTGTTTGTTATGTATAAAAAATATGAAAGTTATAATTAATGATTATAAGTAGATATTTATAATTTATCCTTTTTTATAACTTTTTTTTTAGTAGTAAGAGTAAATCTTTTTTTTTTTTTTTTTGAAATTTCAGTCCTCTCGAGATTCCCGCTCTGGAGCGGGGGTGTCCCCTTGACTTGAGTTACTAGGATTCTTAATTTTGGATGGAATCTTGTTCAGCTTAAAATTAAATTCGAGGATTAACAGCAAGATGGGGTTTTTGACGGCAAAACAAAGTCGTTGATTAGGGATTGAATTACGGGCAATGTGCCCTTGCAAAAAGTTGCGTAAATCGGAAAGTGACAACATTGACTCTGTGTCTATGGCCTACTTGAAGTCAAAAAAGAATCCCCTTTATCCAAGGAGCTAATGGGACTCATTCATTAAAGTGTGTGTGTGTGAGAGAGAGAGAGAGAGAGAGAGAGAGGAAAGAGGCCTGAAATGAAGGACTCGTGAAGGCGACGGCAGCGGAGGGTGGTGGGGGGGGGGGCCCAATGGGGGTGGGGATTTTCATTGTTTTCATGTGGGTATTATATTATAGTCGATTACTTGGAGTGACAAGGGATCCCAAGATTGAAGACATGTATTGAAGCAAAGGTACCCCAATTTGGAAGGTGTTTGGCACATGCAAAGGAGAGTGTAATAGGATCCCCTTATTTATTTATCTCGGTGGAATAGAATAACTGGCTTAAAATTTACATGCAAGAAGCCGTGCACAAACTTTTCTCTCTTTTACTTAATAATATCTTTCACTCCTTTTTTTTTTTTTTTCTGTTGGTTCAGCGAGCAGGGGGGCCCATTAACCTTTGGGGGTCAAATCTTGGTCAGGGGTTCCATGTGAAAGTCTAACCAGATGGTCTTTTGACTCTGCAGCCAATAGTCCACCGCAAGACCCACTAATCCTGTGCTGGCCTCCATCATTGTGTCCCCCCCCCCACCTCCCCAAATTTATTCTGGCAAATGATAGGCTCTAGTCATTGTGACCCATGACTTTTTCTCGGGCCAATGTGCCATGCTGGTGACATTACTTCAGCCTCTTTTCTTCACATTTGGCAATTGATCCTATCCCCATCTATCAGAGACATAGTCGGCACTGATTTCAGACCAATATGTGGGATATTTAGTGCAAAACACAGTTTGCACATCAATAATTGAAGCATTGGATGTATTGATGTTATTATAGCATAAAAAAATTCACTAATAATATGGTCTAATAGTAAAATCACTTGAATTTTTATAGTTAAATAATCAGTAAATCATGATTAAGATTCAAATTAATGATGGCCCAGGACATTAACCTTTTCCCTTTCTGCCCGATTTTAATTTTAAAAACCAAAGAAAGAGAGACTATCATGGCTTTACGTTATCGATTAAAATAACTAAAATAATACTAATTATAAAATTTTTCTTAATTTATCAATTTTATTAATAAAAAAGTATTCAGTTTAATAAACATAATATTATTATGATATATATATATATATTTTTTTTTTTTTTTTTCATAATATATACCCTTACACAATCATTGTAGTTTATATAATTCGGAGGATTGATTAGTTAGGAAACAAGCATATCCTTAAAAATTCTTCGAGGGCCAATCAAATCGAGGTTGCCTCCGTCGCCAACCGACAGGTTGTTTGACCAGTGAAAGAACAGATTTTTACCAGTACTTGCACTGCAACGGTAAATCAACTTTCTGGCTATGGCCGACAACGATTTGGGCCGCTTTTCTTTCTTTTCTTTTCTTTCTGCTTTTCCCTTTTTCCTGATGCCATCGATTCTATGCAAGTGCTGATGGGATAGAATTTTGGTGCACTGCTGGAACTAAATTAACTGTTTAAGTTTGGAATTGGTCTACCACTCACTCAGGTTAATTTAGATGACCACCAATACCTTGTGTTGGGAAAGAGGTCGGAAAAAAAGGGTTTGGAATTGGTCAAACAATAGTTCATATCATGTTCTACCATAAATATCCCTCCGTAATTTCTCTTTTTACAAATAAAAATAATTCGAACAAGATTGCTACTTTTTATGACTTCACATGCCAACCTTCTTTAGTTCTTCAAAAGCACGTATGGCCTCTGCATCAAAACCGCCTGCGAACTGTACTTTGTAATGGTTAATACGAGAAAAAAATAACTAGGTTTATCAGCTGATGGTAGACCAAATTAACAAATATCCAAGCTTTTTTTTTTTTCTCTCGTTCTTGTTACTTCCTATCATATCAATAATAATACTTGCAATTCTCATCAATTACAAGAACTTTAAGAATGCTTATAATTCTCATACTTCCTGTTATTTTAGCATTGATTTTAAGAATTAAGAGAACTTTTATTCCTTTTTCAACAGTAACATCTTTTCTTTTTGTTCCAGATTGTCCAATCGACATCGTGTCCTGTTCTACATGTCATTACATTTTGACCGGCTTATCCTTTTTGGGGTCACACCATACTTTATTCGTTAGTTCTCAAACTTCTTTAATATTTTTAATCCAAAAGTTTAGGACTGAAATTCTCCTGTGGCCATTTTCTTAAAGCAATTTTATTTTTCTTTAGTTCACTTCAATTTCACTTCCCTCGTTGACAATCCCTTTCACTTCTTCTGACAAAATCTAAACCAAATTCTTCGTAATTTTGGGTGGGGGAGTGCATCTCACCTGGTGAACGCGGTAGGCAAATCTAGCTCCTTGAAGCAGGAGACTCCCTCCTTCTTCTGAGCATCCACTAAGCTGCATTAGTTCTATACTTATCCTCTTCATGTATTCCCTGGCCAGCGGCAGAGAACTTAATTTCAGCTGCAAAAACAGTTTCAAACGTTTTCAAGTTCCAGTGGCATCTCCAATAATTAGTTGCTTAGTCACTATCATAAGTTTTAAACTAGGAAAAATTAAATAAATATAATTAATTAGACCCATATAAAATGCAAATTTATGTATTCGCTTTTACTTTGATTATTGATTGTATATTTGTAGTCTTTCTAGGCATGATAAAATAAAGGGAACACAAATGCATACGGAATGATTATAACAATGCAAGGTGAGTTTGCCTTTCGAATGCATCAAATAATTGGTCACGCAACTATATTACATATAAACCTAACCCTAAGGTAAATGAGTTACTGTGGTACTACTTGGCCAATGAATCCTGTGTCAAGTAACCATTCCCAGGGAATCTGGAAGTCCTTATATCTCTTTACTGTACTTTCCCTTGTCCTTTCCATGTTGTTTACACTTCTCTCCAACCTGTAGAATTGCATGTTCAATCATGTCAAAAAATTAAAGATAATGGGTGAAAGCAAGAAATTACTGAAATTCAATTTATACATGCTCGCCTGTCTTGCATTGCTTGCAGCTTGCCTTGAGCCTGCTTCAATGACTCTTTTGGGCCTGTTTCATATGATGAAATTTCAGACTCGAGTTTTTTCAAGTCCCGGAAGTTGAAAGCAGCTTCTCGGAGAGAATCTGCCTTTCTTTCTGGCCATTGTGGGAAATGCTTTAACACTGCCCTTTCGTCAATCAGAGAAGATAGTTCAATGTCTAGCCATTTCACGAATGCCTCCACATCAGCGATGTCTTTAAAGGCTGCAGACTCCATCTCTTTGATCAAGAAATTGATGAATCCCTTCTGTTTTTCCACATCTGATTTTATCTGTCTCATGAGAATTGTAGTGTCGTTTAATGTATTTAATCGTATTCATGAAACAAAAATGAATCAACGAGCAGGTATCAAAGTCGTCTCTATAACTGAAAGTTACGAGTTTAATCAAAATCATTTAACAAAGAGAAAAAAGGATAAAAAAAAAAGGAAAATTAGAGAAGTACGCTACTGCTGCTGCTATTATACTTACAGTAGAAAGATATATCGAACGATTCTCAATTTCTCCAATCATGTTCACCCTAGATGCAACTGCTGGAATTGCTGTAGGATTGATTCTGTTCTCCATCTGGGCATTTTTCCTGGTAAGCAAGCGATAGAACTCAATAACTTCTGGCACCCGCCGGATTGATTTTGACCTCATAAAAATTTTTGACGGTAGAGGCGGTGGAGGTGGGGGTGCAGGTGTTGACATTGGTTTAGGTGGCAGTTTATCTCCATTCACTTCCTTGAGCGGAAAGTACACTGTAGGATTAGGCCTTGGGGGTGGTGGACTTGGTACTTTTGCTGGTCTTTCCTTTCTGGCTGCCAGCTCTTGCGAACTTTGTTCTGAGACTTCGACAGAATCTGAAGGTTTCTGTTGAAATAATACTTCAGTCTTGCAGCTGTCAATGGGGTTCTGTATCTTCTTCCAGAGCATGAATTTCCTCTCGTTATCATGTGCTTTGAGGGAAATTACTTGTGATTTTAGACGAGCCACTTCCTGCCTCAGTTCTTCATTCTCTTTCTCCAAGGAATCATTTCTCATAAAAGCAGCCTCGAGTTCCTTCTTTAGGTAGATGATTAAAGATTCATCCTCCTCTCGCCACATTTTGCTTCCTTCTTGTTCTGCTTTTAATAGATGATGGTGGGAAATTAGTGAAGTCTCATTCATTCAATAGCTTGCTGGATCTCCCCCTCTTTATATAAGGTCTTACTTTCAAAGTAAGGTATCTTCACCTAAGCCTCAGGAGTGATCCTGAAGGATTTTGAGGGTACTTTGGGGACATGCTTGGTAATGGCACCGTGGGTGGGGCCTGCATACCAACATGGTAAGAGTTGGGTATAGTTCATACGTTTTTTTCCCGTAATTATAATGAATGATCATAATATTTATTTCGTATCTCTTTCACATTTTGCTGATAGAATTGCTCTAAGTGCTTGTGCCAAAGTGGAGGAAAGGGAATCTCTTTGGCTCGCTTGCATTTATTAAAGTTGCCCCTATGTTTGATGAAACATTAAATTCTCTGGCCCATTTCCAATTTACCAGGTTCATTTTGTTATTAAGTCTATTTGTTCAATCTTGTCAAATATAAATCATTCATACTCAGATGCTTCGCGATTTAACTCCAAGACTTGAATTTTAGTCAATAAACTGATCAACACACCCTTTGTTAACTAAATCAACTTGTGGGTGTATAGCGTATGAATCATCCAGATAGACGGTAGAATTTCAGTATCATGATTTGGCTTTTTTGCTTTTAATTCCTGATGCGGTTTACGTTGTTGTGTTAACATCACCAGGATAGCATATTTCTAACACATAGTCTACTGAGAGCTATAGGCATGGCGTGAGGCCTTGGAGTGTCAATGATTGTAAGCTCCCGGCTGCCCATGAATGAACTCCTCTTTCCAATTTCCATTGCCTTGTGGCCACGTGTAAGCCCCCGAGCGGGGTGTTGGAATCCTTGGGTCAATCGGGATTCATTGCACAAGCTCAAATTGGGTGTCTTGAGCATTTCTTGAGTTCCTGATTTCATTTGATTGCATTTGCCATGCTTTCTTTGTCAAGCAACGAGAAAGGGAAAGAATGGAGAATGAGGCTGACAGTAGAATAAAGTAAAGAAAAAGAAAAAGCCTTGAAAATTACGGCTTACCTGAATAAATTTGCCCTCTTGCCCGTTGTTACAAGTTCATTTTTTTTTCCTGCTTTTAAAAGCAAAAGATGGAAACTTTATTTGGTTTTATCCCAATGTCCTTGCTTTTTCCCCTCTAGTAACTTAAAGTTCGTTAGCTTATACCCATTGCTTGGGTTAAAGTGCGACAATATTCTCCGTTGGGAAGTTTTATTTCCTCTGGTTGTTGAATTAGATACAATGTTACAATATCATAATTATGTAGTAGAATTAGAAGATCATCAATGCCCCCCTCAGCAACTCTCAAATATTTGAAGGAGAGCAAGAAACTCCAATTCTTCGGTTGAAGGTAACATACTAGAAGATCCACTTGAGCTGCAATTATGCACGAAAAATGCTCGAGGTTAAATAAACATTGTAGAACTCACTGATGGATTGTTCAAAGCTTTCGATTCCCCCTATCTTGTTCTCTCCAAGTTAAAGCAAAAGTGACCCAACTTAGTGCTGCAGCTGCCACACAGGTCATGGGGTATTGCTGTTTTTTTTTTTTTATTTGGAGGGGGGAGGGGGGGTTGTCCCTCTGGTAGTGTTTGCATTTTTGAATGGCCACATGGCCACGACCAACTTTAGATCACAAATGGATCTTCCTATCGGCAAGGGAATTGGTTGACAATAGACTAACGACTTGATAATATTACGGTTAGGTGGGACAAAATATGCATGTTGGGACTTGAACCACAGGCAATGGGTCAAGACTTTTCGACGAGTTTCATTAAGCGTGCAATATTAATTTTTTGTAATGTCATGGGACCAGAAGAACAATTTCCTTGGTTTTTAAAGACTGGTTTTGTTTTTCCTATGATGTGACTTTATTTGTAACAAAATGGCACGTAATGCGATTAGCAAGAACTTACCTAGTTTGGACCATCCAGATACGGGAAAACTATTATTTGTTTTTACAAAAGAAGCTAAAAAACCAAAAAATAAAAATAGAATCACTAGAACTTTGAATTTGAATATAAAAAAATAAAACGAGTCACCGGCGCATCCTACTCCGTTCGATGTTGGGTGCTTGTCCAATGCCCAGAACAACCACAGCTTAATTGGGCGGGGCGCCTCGACCGAACCACCGCACGAGCCGCATAACTGACGAATATAAACAACTTTATAGTTTGGGCTCATTCGTGGTGTGGGGCAGAGTCCAGATAGTCATTTTGACCCAAACGACCTTGTAAGTTCGGCCCGTCTAATGTCAGTCCTTTTTTTTTAAAAAAAAAAATTTAATTGGTTCATCTAAAATTTGGACTCATGACATTTAACTATTCTAGTAATACAAATAAACTAAAGTTCAAATATGGCCTCACATCCAATGATCTCGCTGGCCAATCCAAGTCGTCGGTGCAGATGAATAGGAAAATGAGAAGGCGACTCCGATCATCGTAGCCGTAATGTAAATTGCCATCAAACGAGGATCTCAGCAATTCTTCAATTTTCAGATAACCCAAGTTTTCAATTCTAACAAAATAGACACACACCCACGTTCCAGCCTTTTCTCTCTCATTGGTTTTGCGGTCTAAACACCCCTGAGAATTAATTATGTACAGCTAATTTTATCCACTGTGAAAATGTTACAGATATAGACCACAACCTGCATTATTGGCCACTATGGACGACATGTATATTTTAAGAACCATATCCTTAATCCTTCTTTGTTTGTTTTGCGGTAAATCATCGAGCCTGTCCCAAACAATTATCTGAGGGAAAACCCATTTTTTTTTTATTTGCGTAGAGGAACACGGATATCCAATTATTGAATGCCTTAACAACCGAATCCCTTCATGTTTTCCCCCCGAAAGGTCAGTGGTTTGCAATGGTCTGCATGGTGCATAAAGTGACGGATACCAAACTTGGAAAGGGAAGAATGAAATTGAAGAAGGACGACAACATTCAAATGCGATTGGTCAATCGGACTGTGTACTTTTCTCCTTTTACTTTTCCCATCCGAAGTAACCCTACATTAGCCTTCTGTTCTGTGTCCATTCATCCGAGTCACCGCAATAAAGCTCCCCTTCAAGAGAAGAGTAAAAAGCCATTGCTGTCACGTACACATCTCAAATTCTCAATGGATGCCCAAGTAAACCAAGAAAAGCCTCAGGCTAATGGCATGAAATCAATAGTCTAGTCGTCGAATATGTGCCCCACAGTGCAATAACAAACCTTCAGTTCTCCCTCTTTCGCATGAATCGAATAGAAGTATGCTTTTCGAAAGGCCAGGACTAGTTTTCCCCATGTCCGTAATAACTATAAGAGCCTGATCCCGAACAACAATGGTTGTTGAAATAGGCTAAGAGGGGGAAGATTGAGTATGTTTAGCCCATCACAGATGGGCCCTCCGTCACGTAATTACAAATCCTTCCCATATCCAGGCAACGCAATTACTAAACTGGGCCGCCCTCTTACGGATCATATTTGAGAGCGACTTGTTTGTGTATAATTAGAGATTTGCTTTGAATCTCAACATTATCTGACGCTTCTTCTGCCTTTGTTATTGTAGTGCATCAAAGAAATTTCTTTAAAATAACAACTTCCTCAGCAAGTAGACTCTTTGCCTGGGAGTTGACAACACTAATTTCTTAACAGCAAGAATTGAACCACTAGGCATAGACACAGCGTTGCAGCGATCAAGTATAAAATTTGGAGGTGAGATTTAGGGTTCAAACCCATCACTCAGGGCCCCCTTCCCGATTCAACTGCACCAGAAATAGAAAGGATTGATAATAGTCCTTCCGGGACTTTTATCATTAAAAGAGAAAAAAAAAACTTTCGGAAAATCCAATAAAAATCAGAAATCTAAGTCAGAGCAATATAGAAATCAATAACATGGCTCCCGCAATGAATAGCACACAACTTGAGAAAACAAGGGGATTGATAATGGCACATAAAATTGGCCCAGGAAATTTCAGAAAAACATTCAGACTGTGTTCATCAAGAGAGTATATCTCAGTAAAAGCTGTCTGTGAAAAGTAATTGTATTGATTTCAAGCCCCTAAGGGTGAGCATTATAGTCATCTGAATTATACCAAATAAACAATCTTTTAAAAAAGACACCCTTCGTCAAACTCTAACAATACCCAAAGGACAAAACCACAACCTCAACATACAAACAAAACCAAATAGTGATAGACTCAAACTGCAGATTGCATAGACCCCTAAACTTTCTCGCCCATGGATCAGGTCCCAATAAAACATGCACAACCATGACACAGACAAGCAAAGTGGTAGACTGTGGACAACCAACCTCATCATACTGCCAGGGAATCTGGTAAAGAACAAGCACCTGAGCCCCAAAGTCAAGTTATGGAGCTGGCTTCTCTGTTTTCTTCTCTGCATCACTATTAGTTTCCTCGGCTGCAATAGGCAGCTCTTCCCCACCTTTCTCATCAGCCTTCTTATCTTCAACACTCAACTTATTGAGGACATCAGCAGCAGCAGATGCATCTTTATTTTCCTCCCTACTCTTTTGGGATTCAGCAATTTCTTGGAATGTTTCCATGAACTTTTTGCAATCTGATGAAATCAAACAACATATAATTGACATAAGGAAGAAAGATCACCTAATGAATGAGAAGGATATTAAAACAAAACATCACTCCAGTGGAAAAATGGAAGAAAGAGAAAAAACTGCTGAGGGAAGGGGTTGATAAAAGCCATGCTTATTTAGAAGGAAATAGCTATCTGGTAGAATCTTCACATGGAATAAAATCTCTCTTCCCAATTTTTGCATAAATTGTTATGTTTTAAATTTCTTGAACTCACAACTGTATTATTTTAATGTTTCAGAAGATATTTCAACAAATATTGTTTGTTGGATCATACCACCAAATGTGGTTTCATCTCTCTCGTTTAGTACATTTCTCTAAAAGAGAGCAAAATGATATTTCATACTAGAATAAACATATTCCTAAATGCATATGCCAAGAAATAAACAAATATATTAGACTTGAATAGAGATTGAAAATGCTCAATTTTAACCACTTTAAGTTGAGATTCCTATTCTTAGTAGCACTCTTCAAGTCAATTCATCTTGAGCAAATAAATTAGATAAACAAATGTAAGTTGTTCATTACAAACAACATTATTCATACTGTCCACTACAGAAATAAACATACGCATGTTCACTAGAAGGAAGAATTCCAACCATGAGAACACCTCTGAGGATTCAAAACTCCAATCAATCCATACAACTATGATTTCAAATCATTTAAGTCAAGTCAATAACATTACCACATGCAAGAGTTGTAAAAGTGTAAACAACACCTAAAGAACTCATCAACTCCAAAACATATGGAAAGACACATTAATCAAAGCAAGCTATGGATGCAACATACTACATAAGCTGCCTAGAAAGCGTACAATTTTACACTAACAGCCATAAAGTTCAACTCTATCGTCCACAAAATTCACAAGTACCTCAGATCCACAGCTTAAAAACTGGCTAAAGTAATAAGGGAATTTTAAGTCAAAACCCAGACCAAACTAAAGCCTACTAGTAGTATTATATGAAATGCAAAATGAACAAGCTAGAGCGACCAATGAGAGTAAGCGGAAATGACATCAAAGGTCTCACTCTCGATTGATGCAAAACGAATGCAGAAAAGCTCGTCCTTCAATTCTCCATCTGCAAAATCAGTAGCGTGCCACACGCATGACTTCTCATTTCCTGCGTGCTCCTGCACTGACATACTTGGTAGCACTGCAAACTCAATAGGCAATCGAAAAGATTCAAAACCCAACTCAAATAAAAAAAGTACAACAAAAAAGATTTGAAAAGGTATTAAAAAAAAAAGAACAAGAAAAGGAGTAACGGACCGAGATGGTTGGCGCAGATCTTGAGAGTCTTAGATTGCCTCATAACAAGCCGAACCTTTCCGGACTCCTTGTGCTTCAGCAACTTAACAGCACCGGCGCCCCTCTCTTTCCACTGGTTGCCGTCCTTGTCAAATCGGTATAGCTTCGCTTTCCTGCAGGCGAATCGCAGAATCGAGCTAAAACAATAAAAAATGAAAAATACCTAGGAACAGGAGAGGAATAGAGAGATTGAATACATATACTTACTCATCGTAAACAGGATCTTCATTCTCTTCGCCGGTGGTGACGGCGACCTCCTCTAGCTTGACGATCGGGGCGACCTGAGCTCCGGTGTCCTCATCCTCGGCGACCCGAGCTTCGTACTCTTCTCTGTGATCGTGATCCGGCTCGGTGCTCGCCATTTCTGTGCTAAAGTGAACGGTGTTTAAATTATCACGTAGAACAATGGAGGTGGGGGCTGGGGCTCAGCTGGAAACGAGGTTTATATTGGGGTAGAGAAAACGGCGATTCTTGGGACTCGTGAGAATGAGAGACTGAAAGATCAGTGAAGAGAAGGGTAAAGGTAAAAGTTAAAAAAGATGTCTCGATTTTAGGTTTTAATAAATGAGTGCCATTATAGTTTAATTTAGAGCGTATCTAAGTTTAAAACAATTTTATTAATATTGAGTAAATTAAAAAAAATTGTATTTAATATAATTATATTATAATTTAAATTTATATTATAAAATTTAATATTTTAATAAAAAGGAAAAAAAATAAGAAGTACACCACCTTTTTAATAATTTTTTAAAAATAGTAATTTATAGTAATATATAAAATAAGTATAACTTAATCACATTTAAGATTTTTTTTATTTTTTCATCTTATTAAAAGTTTTTTATTTTTCTTTCAAAAATATTAAAAAGAACTATCAAATAGTTAATTATGTTAGTTATAATAAATTTCAGTTATAATTTCAAACAAATCTTAAGAGAATAACTAGATCAACCAGTAATTTCATAAATACAAATAAATGTAAACAATTTTATATAACATAAAAAAATATTTTATTCTCCATAAAATATTATTTATATGACATATAAGAGATTTTTGAATTTTTCACTACTTTACTATGCATTATATATATATATATAGAGAGAGAGAGAGAGAGAGAGAGAGAGAGAGAGAGTATTATTTATATAATATAAAATATTTTGTAGATAATATAAAAATATTTAACATTCATTTGAATTTATGAAGTTGCATTTGTAAAAAATTTTCTTTTAACTAAAGAGTCATAGTAAATTAAATCAAAATTTTTATTAAAATTTATTTAGTAAATAATTATAGGGAATAATTCATTTATTTAATGTTAGAAAAAATAACTGAAGAAATAATAATAATAATTTGGAAATGGCATACTTTTAACTTTGCACGAATGAAATGCGTGAGAGCGGGGTGCAAGAGAATCCGCAACACAACGGTAAGGGTGCTAAATTCAAAGAGATGGATATGTCTTCCAATTCTAAAATTAAAGAAACAACACCGCCTACATTTCTCACGACGATCCTTGCCCGTAGACGCAGTGCTTCCAGTTGAAATGATGATACATCTAACAATTATTATTTTCTTTTAACATTCCAAATTGAAAATTTTCCATTCAGAAAAATCCCATTCAGCTACGTCCCTCACAAATTTTACTACTTTGTTCTTGACTGCCACCGGCCAGTATTAAGCATCAGGCCTTGTTCTAGCGTTGAATTAAATATCGAGTCAAAGTTCCACCAGCAAAGAACTACCAACGTCGCCGAAACGATCATACGTAGAACATCACAAGAAAGTACCGACTCAAATTGAAGATTGCACAAAACAAGACACCAGTAGAAAAGGTAATCCCATCCAAATCCTTTCAGTTGCTATGTTTTTTCAGTCATTGATCCCAAATCATGTAAACATGAAAAGAAAAAATAGTGGAAAAAATTAATCTGAGAGCAGCAGCAAATCAAATGACTTGTGGAACAGTTCGAGGAATTATATAACAGACACGAAAATAGCATTGCATTACAACAAATTGAGAAAGTCTATCAAGAATGAGGATTATCGAATTTCACAAAAGAAAGCCTTTTCTACATCGAAGAAATAAGGTGACTACAAAACCTTTAAAACCCCAGTGGGAAGCCAGTTATTGAGTTATCATTAATTAACCATTAACCAGACTAATACTATAAAACTGAATTACCTATACACATGGCCAACCTGCCACAACTACAAGGTACAAGTCAAACTCCATCAACTGTCCAGGTTTATCCGCCCAGCGGGGACTGATTGGCTCAACCATCACCGGGGGAAATAATTTCCTCCCATGACCAAAATAACTCCAAAAGAAATAACCACAACGCTGGAGAAAATGTGTAATCGGAGAGAGAGGGCACAACCTACCTGCTCATTTTTCTCCAAAAGCCAGGTAACCACCAAAAGAAACAGAATTTTCCATGAGCAATAGACGGTGAATAACAGACATTGAACTTTCCCCCCCAATTATCACTCAGTAGGAACCCATTGGTGGCATGCCAAAAGGTGGCATTGGAGGCATCCCCATGCCACCCACTGGAGGTGGCGGAGGTGGAACAAAACCCCCAGGCATTCCTGGACCACCCATTCCAGCCATTGGAGGTGCAGGCAAGGCAAGAGGTAGCAGTTGAGCATACATGTTCTGCAAGAGAAACCAAAGTTTCAAGTAATGAGCTCATATTGTAGTGCTCAATTCAAAATAACGCCGTACTAAATAGGAGATCATATTTTACCTTTCGAGTGAAAATTACAGTGACATAAGGAACTTCAATCAAGAAAATTTCCATAAAACATTCATCTTTCAAAATGTGTAAGTAGACCAGGTAATGTCATAAATCTAAGAATTGCATACATAAAGAAATAGTGTGTGTTGGAGAGGGGAGGTGTAACATAATGTACAGTGATTTAAAAAAAAAAAAAACAGGTACAAGTAGCATATCTTCAGCAATTAACATCTTGAGCAGAAACCAACAAGGTGAATTTTGGTGGTCTACCTCATTGGGAAAAAATGATAATGTTGATTTAGGTGGTCTAAAGGTAAAATCATATTTACCCATAAGAGGGGAAAATAGAATTGGCCGACTCTTCCACTCATTTGTCACAACACTAAACAATGACTTTTAGGAACACAGAAAATGCACAAATTTTGTTGTTAAATCTGCAAAACCCACTCAACAAGCCAAACCCATGTCACCAGAATTTACTGTCCAGATGACTTGGGAAAATTGGACCAATGAGCATACCTGCTGCGCAACCATGTCCTTCTCCTCCTTCTCTTTGGCCTTCACCTCATTTTGAGCTTCAATTCTGTCCTTTATGAGCTCATCTACTTTGCTTGTGTATTCTCGAACAAACTTCCAAACAGAAAACAAAAAATCAAAAATGAGTTTGAGTTCAATGGTGGGTAAAAACAGCCAAATGAGGGAGAAGGGGGTAATCACCTGTAACAGGTATGGGAAAGCAAAGTCAATCATATTGTTCATCCATGCCAGCTCAAGGGCAACATCCGGCCGGATTAGATCATAACAAACAAAGAGGCATGCAGCAAAACACTCTTTCTTTCCCTACAAATACATGGGCAGGATCATCAATGAAGGGAGACTAGTAAGTGATCCCCATTTCTCAGTGTATCAAGTAAATGAACTGTTTAGAACCTTTTTTCTTTTTCTTTTTCTTTTTTTTTTTGGGCTAGAGAAAGGAAAGATTCACTTCCCAACAATAAAAGAAGGATGAGTTGGATCCTCAAGAAAGAGACATTGGTAAGTGATCCCCCACTTCCTAGTCCATCAAACAAATGATGCATTTGGAACTTCCATTTTTTTATCAGAGAAAACAAAAGTTAGCTCCAAGACAATAAGGATGGCGAGGACAGCCAAAGTGTTTGAAATAAAACGTCAATGACAGAAGGACAGAACTTCCATTTATTGTTGGAGAAAGAAAAAGTTAGCTCCAAGACAAAGCATGGGATGGATAACCAAGTGTTTGAACTAAACCACCAATGACAAGGATGCAAGTTGAAAAATCTTCAATAATATCCACTCTACTTGAATAGCTATCTGAATCAGGTGCCACAATGAGATCAGGTGAAAATTAGTTGACTTTCAAGGTATCTCAAAATAAAAATTTATGTTGGAAAATAATGGTGTATGTCTTTTCCATGCAGACATGAGCATGGACACAAATCTCTGCTCAAATGTTCCAGGGCATGGTGCAGGTTTTCTTTTTTTTTTTATTTCCTCAGGGGTGGGTGTTAGTGAGTATGTGAAAGATGTCTGAAAGACACAAACCTGCTCAATGAAATAGACAAGCAACTCCTCTGAAAGTTCACGATCACCAGATTGTGAGCAAGTCTCCATGCAATCCTTGTACAGGTTATCCTTCTTTGACAATGCAATTGATTGCTTCCACCTTCCAGCTTTCTTGTATATGTAGGCAGCAACACGCCTCATCTCCAGAAGTTCATGTTTCTCAATCTGATCAGGTATATCCAGCACTTGTTAGACAAATTCAACCTTTTGATTTTGCAAACACATTCAGAACAAGCTCTCACCTTCTGTGCAAGGCCTATCTGGTCAAAGTTATCATGCAATTCAATAGACTCGCGAAGTCTATCATAATCCTCCTCTTCTACGTAAATTTCATTCAAAGCTTCATTTACAGCAGTGACATTGTTACTTTGAACTGCAACCATATATGGCTTAACAAGACGGAGCTGACCAGCCTGAATCCAAAAGGGTAGCAAACATGAAAGAGTTATCTACAAAGAGCTTTGAAAAAAATCATGTGCATTTGCTAAGGGATTTTAAAAGCAGCATTTGCCAAAATCAGCTGGTAAAAAAGACTTCAACTTGAAACTATTCCTAAGAGGTTATGGTTGGCCAGAAAAAAAATACTGTGCCTCAAAAAAAAAGCAAAGCAGCAGCAGGAACAGTGTAAAACAATGTCAATGGCAAGGCATACCTTTCGCATTATGTCCACCACACGGGTATGGTCAACACGGAGAGCAAGCACATTAAGAAGGTCATTTATAAGATCTGGATGCTCTTGCAAATAAAAGTGTACAGCCTTGTAGTAAAGCTCAACATTTGCCACTTTCACAACAATATCTTTGAATTGCATGTGGTCCCATGCTTCTGGGGAATGGTTCATCACAGTGGTGGCAGCATTGTCAAACTCATCATACTGGATATATAGATAAGTCAGTTCCTTCCAGTGCTGCTGTTCATCGCAAGCTCGTATGAGCTTGGGAATGTTGAGACGAGTCGAAAAAAGTTTAATATGCTCCATAAGTTTTTCATAGCGGTATCTTGCATATAAAACCCCCAACTCAGTGAAGATGCCCATATGCGCACGTTCCAATCCAAGGCCACTCTCCATCAGAGATATGATCTCATTAAAGTGTCCCCTGTTCTGATAATACTCACTAACCTCTTCCATGTCATCAACCTATTGAAATGATCAAATTATGCCAGATTCAGTATTTAAGTCGCACAATATTAAGCAGAGCCAAATCAGCAAAAAGTACATTATCCATTCTAGCAAATAAAAATCTGAAAGAGATTAAAGTCCCTTCTTATTATTTCTAGAAACCAGAAAAAGAAAATGGAGGATGTACACCGAGAGCCCACCTGTACGATGATGTTGAGACCACATATCTGGGCCAAGCGAAACTCTTTGGCATCCACACAAGCAAAGCAGACTTCCTTCCATGTTTTTGCACTGTTTGCTTTTCTAGCTGCATCAACAGCACCTTGGAACTGTTTAAGCTTAACAAGTGTAACAGCTAGCTTAGCCCAATTGGAGATAAAAGCAAATATTATCTTTGCTGCTTCATAAAGGGCTTCATCGTACAAGCGATCTCCAACATTTTGTAGATTAGCAACATTAGGCATGAGAATGAACTCTTCAATGTCAGCAAGGCGGTCAATTTTAGCATATGCATAGATGAGTTCACCATCAACCTTGGGTTCCTTCGTCTTCTGCCTTACGACGAGAAGATATCTCACCAGGTCATGATATACATTTGCATCTTCAGCAGCCTTTATGACTTCCAAAAACTGAGTGGCATCATCTGCACGGATGAATGATTCAATAGCATCACTGACTAACCCCTCCCTCAGCTGGGCCTTTGCCACTTGGCTCCAGACAGCTTCTTCTTCAACACGGAATGCAAACTCCACGGCTCGTTCAATGCTACGAATGTTATCAAGCAGAACATTGACAGCCTGAACATTCAAATTGAACTTCTTGAAAATAGCAAATGCTTCTTCATACAATTGAGCTTCCACAGCCACCTCCCCAATTGCGGGTCCATCAAAGTTGTCAAGCCTATTAATGTAATCCATAACTCTTGATGGATCAGCTTTGATGGCAGTCAAGATCAACAAATTTTGCAGATTAAAGTTTCCACTGAAAGCAGAATTTTGGAGAACTATCTTTTCAAGAAGCTCAATAAGCTCGTGTGGAAGATCAGCTGTCATGAAAGCTTTAACAGCAGCTGAAACTTGCTCAGGACTTTTGCTTTCAGGCAATGCAGTAGATACAACTTGATCAATTAGCTGCCTCCTATACTCATTATCTGGACTAAGTACTTTTTCCCAGAGGTCAGCATCCATCCTTTCAACCACATACCTGATATGACAAACACAGGCAATCAGCTTAAGAGAACAAATTCAAGCACACTGATGCAATAACTTGGTTATCAAAAATAACATACTAACCTGGCCTGCAGTTTGAAGAGGGAGTTCTTATTTGTAACATTGATAAGTTCATTATCACACTGTCCTCTACGGTAGGCAACAACTGCAAGTGTTGGGTCCCGTTTCTCACAATATTTTCCAACAACGCGTGAATCATAATAAGGGTTGGTAGTAAGGAAATGCTCCGGATTGTTGCCACTATCAATGATAATTTTTCCCAGAGCATTGTGAACATGCACATCCTGGCTTCCTTCACTCACTAGATGCTCCAAGAACTGAGTGAGCAAGCGAAGCCGGTTTCTGCAAACAGAAAATAAAGTGAGAAGCATAAATAAAGAAGAAATGATCAGACTGCATGACATTCTGAGGACACAACAGACCTTTTCTCACACTCCTCTACCAAGGGCTCCACAGGAAGAAGAGAACGAACTGAAAGTATGAGACCTTTAATGAAATCTTCGGGACATTCATCATCAAGCAGCTGTCCTACAACTAAAGGAGCATTGCCAGGATTGACCTATAAAAAAAAAAGAGAAAGAAACTATTATACATTTCAACTGAAGGTCATTAGGCTTTGTACTATGAGAACAACATTGGAGACATTGGAAACAACATCCAATATCCTTACCTTCTGAACATAGCCCTCAATATAGCGAAGCATATTGTTTCTGTACAGGTAATGGGTGAGATCCGGAACAAAACCAAAACGGTCACAGACATTAATCAATGGACGTGCATCTGGAAGCTTGGCTTCCATCAAAAAGTTCTTTGTCTTTTCAGCATCATAAAAATTGGATTCACGAGTCACCCGCTCCACCTCCTTGATCTGACCAGTTTTAGCAGCTGCTTCAATGTACTTGAAGTGGATTTCAGGATCCTCACTATTCCAGAAGCATTGAAAAAGAAATGATATAATTTGTAAGAATATACTTGTAAACATCTGAGGTTGTGTTTGCATAAGAAAACATAAAAAATGTGTGCCTAAAAAATTTACTCTTTTAACACTAGCCACATGGTCAGGTGATAAAGTAGCTAGGCTCTTGGTTCCAGCAATGAGGGTTCAAATCCAGACAGAAAACAAATTGCTCTTTTTCCCTATAATTTAAATTTGAACATGAGAGACAATTAATGAATAGATATTTCTTCTGCATGAGAGTAATGAAACAGTTAATCATTTATCACTTCACTGTCAGTGGGTTCAAAGTCATATTTAGTGTTTATCTTCATTTTAATATATGCTGGCATCAGAAAGAGATGCCCATGGGTAAATGAGTTGTGGAATTCTATGCCTACCACCATTTTGTTGATCAAACAGATGGAACTGAACCTCCATGCATTTGGTAATGAAAAAAACCCTCTAATTAGGTACACCTAAATGGTTACATAACCTTCGTTTTTTCTGTGCAAACAAAGATGGAATATAAATCTAGACTACTTCACTAGTTTTGTTTTTAGGTTCCTTGCAGTTATTACCCAAATTTGTATACAAGTACACAGAAATGGACCACTTTTTACAAATTGTATCTCTTTCAGAGCAGTAAAATAAAGGGATAATTAGGTACCTGGAGCTCAAATAGGAACCCAGGAAGAAGTACAGTCCTTCATAAGATTTGAACTGCTCAAAGAGTTTTATACATGATTCTAGACCCAATTGCTCTGAATACTCTTTGGATGCCTGCACAACAATGGGATCATTAGCCTCAATGGGGCACTGTGGTTACACAGACTACCACTTATACTCATTAGTTTACCTGCACAATAATCTGAAGATTGCCCCTCAAATTGACAAGGAGAAGATCCTTCATACACTCAAGAGCCCATTCCCGAGAAAGGGTACCAAAGAACTCAACAAGAGCCTAGCAAAGCAAAAGCCAAAAATTAGAATATTGTTACAATCTCATGAGGCAGACATATTTAAGCATGTAACTTCCAAACCTGAGGCTCAATCGCATGTGTGTTCACTATAACACGTTTAATATCAGGCAACTCGGTATAGTGCTGCATTAAAAAGAATCATTAAGGCAGGAACTAAAGCAATAATTTTGCAAACTTTTTATCATGAAGTTAAAAATGCACTTCACCTGAAGCGCTCGTATGTATAATCCGGCTTTTTCACACAGTTGGCCAATACGTGGGCGGTCATAGTGACTAAACATACCATTGGCTAATATGGCATCTGCAACATTTGGAAATGTGACAAGATTGATCTCCAAAACCTGATTGCAAAAGATTAAAAGTAAAGTCACAAGTGATAATTATGACAGTAAAATTAATATTGAAAGGGAAAACTACCAACCTTTGTTTGAAGGTATCCATGCTCCGGTAAGTTTGGCTTCAGAACATCCAACAAAAAGGCTGTTGCCTCCCGAATCAAGTTCCTCTGAAGTGAAAGAAAAAGAACATCTTTTAAAGGGCAATTTTACCCAAAAAAAAATCAAATAAACACTGGATGATACAGACAAGACATGTCTACTTTTCCTCTTTTCCTCAACAACTAGCCTTGCATCATAACTCTCAACCCACTGATTTTTTTCTAGTGATAATAAATTCTTAAACAAATTCTCTGTATTTTGCACAAAAAAATATATCCAGATGATGCTAAAGAGGAAAGTTCCATTGAACCTGAAGGAATAGATCAGTTATTGTGTTGAAGTCAACAGGGCAACCTCCTCCCATTTGAGACATCATCAAAGCAAAATTAACAGCTCCCTGCCATCCACAAAAAAGTTATTCAAGTATCCTACATCAATATGTGAACTTCAACAAACACATCTTATTGAAAACAACATATGGGGAATGAAGGCTAATATAAAATGAAAGAATTTATGGTAATTACTGTGTTAGAGCAATTTTTTTGGTATGTATGACTCTAGCTGCTGGGATTGAAGTCAGGTCTCCCCAGCCACACCATGGAATCATATTATTGCTGACCCAAATATTGCAACAGATTATAGGTAGAATTTATGTACCAAAAAGTCCACAAACCTGGGGGTCTGACCGCAATATTGTTTGCAGAAGAAACAAATAATCAGGTGTGTATCCAACCTGTTTCATTGAATAATACATGTTAGCATAGAATGATAGCAAGCATTTGCAAGACTACTTAATAACACAAATTTATGTTCACTAGTAAGCTTACTTTAATAAAGTTGAAAAGTTGTACATTTGAAAAGTTGTTGTATTCATTTACCTGCTTTGAGTATATGAGAATCTTGTCAAATTCTCTCCTTTCAGCAAATGCAGCAATAACTTTTGGAGTTGCTCTAGCCTTGGTATATATCTTCAGTGCAAGGTCGTTGTCCACCGTCTGCAATGGAAACGTGTTTAGAACATCAGAAAGACAAAGCAAGCAAACAGCTATATAGGAAAGCAGCAAATATGGCATCAAATACTGAGAAATTGTATTTGTGGCTATACCAAACAACCTAGTCCCAACCCACATAAGAACCTACAATCTACAAGGTTGCTGATGTCAAATCTGGAAACCATATGCACTAACATTCAAATCAGACTGAAAAATCGAACCCATAACTAACTTTAATAAAGGTCTACCCATGGCTATACTAGCTTCACCAACTAATTTGATATCTGTTGCTTGATTGGGCAATTATTAAAACCAAATTAATAAGAAAGCATTTGAAACAATTTTTATCATAATAACAAGCCCAAAACATCAAAAGATTCAATGTCTAAACTGACCTTCACAAGATCCCCAAGCTCCTCACTGCATTCAAGCTTATCCTCTGCCAACCAGTTCTCCAAAAGATTCTTCTTATTCTGATTTACAACCAGGCGTGATAATTCCAATGACTCAAAAGCATTTAGTTTTCCTCTTGTTAAAAGCGTTCCAAAATATTGCAGCAATGGTGGTGTTTGCCCAGCTAGCACAGGAACACTCTGCCACATGAACAAAAGAGTGCATTGAGACATTGTATTCTTCAAACCTAGAAATTAAAAAAAGAGAGGAAAAAAGGCAACAGATAGAACTCTAATTAAATAACAACCTGGAACTTAGTAACTGTATCAGGAGTGCGGAGGATTCCTTTTGGAGATTCTGCAGCAAGTTCTGCAGCCTCTTTATACTTTGCCTGAGAAAACAATTCTTGAAACCTCTGAACAACCTGTAATAGAAGACCAATGAGAAAATGTTAAGTGCTAGCCTTATCACAATTTCAAGTAATTAGGCAAATATAACAAAAGTTATACAATCAAAGAGGAAGTACGTGTAGTGGTAAAAGAGGGGACTGAAACTTCTCTTCCTATAGCATATTAAAGAGACAGTAAACAAATGAACATCAAAACTAAGTTTACCAGGTTCTCAGCACCAGGGAGATTTCCTCTTTTTGCAAGATTAACAGCAAGTTCCAGATTGGTTAACTGCAAAAGCACCAAATGATTAACTGTAGTCCCATTACCCTTCAGAGAGTTGTTGGGTTGGGAAGAGAGGAATGCAAAACTGAGAATTCTTCAAGCACACCTGCCCACTAACAAAAGGTACAATTGTTGCTTCATTCACAGTGGCTAGCAGAACCTGGCCTCGTCTATTGATGGCATAGAAACCACCTACTGTAGAAGCATCAGTAGACAAAAATATGGGATCTGGACTCATTCTATTTCTATAAACTGCACTAGCAGTCTCCAGGTCATACACAAAAAGAAGCCCCTGCTTTGTGATTACATATATCAAGCCATACTTTTGGGATATCTGCCACATAAAAACAAGCAATTCTTAGATTGCAGAGATCCAATCAAGCGATGAATGGAACAGTAAGAAGATATACTGAACCTGCATTGATACAGGAAAATCATCAGCAAAATCCGGCGGAAAGAATAAATCTGCTTGTTTCTTAGTAAATGACAGCTTCCCTAATGAATATAGAAAGCATTCAGTTACAGAAAATAGAAAGAACATGGAAAAAAAAAAAAAAA
>CM038605.1:9785392-9795957 GCA_021533255.1 Ceriops tagal | reverse complement strand
TACTACCACAGAATAAAAAGCTGCATTTGATAACCATCAAAGGAAAAAAAATGATGCCAAAAAGTCGCATCCCTGACAGACATATCTATAGGTACATAATACAAGAGATGCAAATAAAAAGTGAATGACCTGACTGGGCACCAAGTTCAATGACATGTAACTTTGATGTTATCTGTCCAGCATTGAATGCCTTTGAGGCAAAAGAAATCAGAAGAGAAGGATTCTCATTTCCTGGTACCTGAATGGACCATAAAAACAGGAAAGCTTTAGAAATAACTCAACACAAAGTAGGAATTAGAATCCACAAAAGTTCCAGGACAGAATCAAACTTTAAATGTGGCAAATGAAGCAGCATGAGCCTCAAGAGCCTGACTGCGCTGCTGATCCACAGAGAAAAGTTGCATATTCCCTTTGACTAATTGTGGCCTCTGTAAAAATGAAAAAGAAGATGTGTGTTAAAAGAAGCATTGTAAGATCTGGTCACGCATTGAATTCTCCATAACTATACCCATATTAGCCAAAGAACAGAACAGTAAGGCTTATATCTTGCATGTAACACACTCAAAAAACTAAATTGCAATTGAGATGCAGCATATTAAAGGCCCATGTGTAAAAACTCAAATGACGTCACAACATCTCTTATCTGTCTGTAACTCTATAAAAGGACCAAGCACAATAGATAACAAAAAGCTTAACGAATTAGTTATCTCGACCACATTTTGCCCATTGTTAACTAGTATTCAAGAACCCCAAAATTGTGATAGAGAAGGCACTGCATATGCCATTAACAACTGCACAACCTATCACCGGCATTGTTGAACGTCTATCACTAGGATCATTCATTGATTGAATGACATTCAAACTATTAAAGCCAAACCCAAGTCTAATCACTGACTTGCAATTATTTTCTTGGGTCATTTGGAACGTGTAAATTAAATATCTTATGCTTGTAGCTATATTAGGTTCCAACTCATGAATATGGAAAACATTCAGAATCTTTGCTTTCGCGGGAGAAATAAATAGCTTATAACAATGCAGTATTTTAAGATTTGAACACAAAATAATCAGTTCAAAAGGTCCTGCATGAACAACTTCTAGATGGGTGTAATACATAAACAGGGAAAAATACAGCAGACAAGTTTTAAGTTTAGTACTAATTCCACCACAAAAGGAATAGAGAAAATAACTCCATGCGAAAATAATTAGATCAGTGAGAACCTAAAAAATAATTTATTATTGGCACACAATTGTTCCATCATACGGTATAATGGCATACACCAATGCATCAATATTTAAGGCCATAATCACTTTGCAAACAAAAATTTATGAGTGAAACACCAATCGACCATTTCATATACCAAACGCAATAACAAAAGCTAAACCTTAACGATTCAAATGAGTAGCCCAATAGTGAACATGGGAGTGGATCAATGCACAGGGATAGAAAAGCAACATACCTCAGGAGGACCTTGAGAAATTCCAATCAGGACCAACCACTTTTCTGATGGATCACATCGGTAGTTGATAATTTGATTGTTTGTCAGATTAGCTGTTCGGTCAAACATCTTAATAGGCTCTGATTCACCTGCACATTACATTCAATGTGAACATTCCAAGTAGTCACACAGGTGGAAAATCCAGGATAAGAAAGAAAAGTGATAACAGAATCTCTGATAATAAAGAGGGAAAAATGCTGAAACAATAAAAATACGTAGAAGCCCAAAAAAACAAAGATTTGAAAAAACAGAAGGGAAAGAAAAGCCAAAAAGGTTCTGTTTAAAAGGGATAAGGTGCTTGCCTTCAATTGACCAATGATAAACTGAACTCTGAGTGACCAAGGCAAGCATCTTAGGAGTAATCCACTTCCAAAACACAACCTACAGACAGTACAATGTATAAAAATTGATATATTGTGAAGCAAATAAAATAAGCAATGAAAATCAACAGATGCAATGTTTTGATCCACTTGACGGCCACAAAAGAGACACCTGCTCAGACATTTGATGCGACTTCACTTTTGCCTTCATTTCAATATTAAATATCTGTAGGTGATCCTGAGAAGTCCCCGGAAGTTGAGCTTCAAATCAGACCACACAAAGCATTAGAAAAAATCAATCACCCAAAATAAAACACATCTGAAAACTTATTCCAAATGTATGTTACTAGAAAAATAGTTATCGGAACAATACAGATCCCGTCTTGCCTTTTAGTCGGCTGGAGAAAGAAGAGTTTAAAAACATGCTAAAACATTACAATGGACTTGAGATCGAAGCATCTTCAAACGGATTACATGAACTGAAGTAAATTTTACAGCTCGGTGCAACAAAACGCAACTAGTTACAAGCAACTAAACACTTCATTCACTTCCAATGAGAATTTTATGCAGAAAAAATAAATAAATAGATAAATAAAATTATCGTGAAGATCATAAAAAAAAAAAAAGTGTAAACTGCCAAGTACAGTGAAAGCAACCATAACTACAATCCTTGATCCAAGATAAGTACGAGAAATCACTTTCGTTTAAACAAGACCTCGAAAATTTTAAAATACCTTGCGAGATTGGATAAACATTTAAGCTTTTATCTCGTAGAAGTACCTTTGAGAGCGAGAATTCTGGAATTAGGATTCATCAAGGCCGAATCGGCAGTGATTGGCCGTCTCAAAGGCTGCATAGGCATGTTCATGTCAATAATTACCACGCTGTTCTGCGGCGCCGTTTCTCTGACGCATATGTACTTCTCCGATTCCATAGTCACATGCGTGAAATTTATGAACTGCGGATTGATCCCAAGGCTCGGCAACTGCGGGAAACAAAACGCAAACGAAATCAAACCAAACGCCTTCGTAAAAATGCAAGAAACTAAATTGAAGATATAGATCTGAAGAGAAAAAAAAAATCCAAGAGGTGCAAAATCTGAGTGAAGGAAAGCAAGAAAAAAACCAAAAATAAAAATAGAAATTTACCGTTAGAGCCTCCTTCATGACAATAGGGGCATTGGCAGCCGCCATGGTGGCCTAGATCGGGATTTCAGATCAGAAACCCGATCACTAAAGATAGAGAGAGACAAAGGAAGACGCAGATCGGGGGATGAAAAGAAAGGTCAAAAAGAAGAACGCTTGTGGCGTACAAGTGAGTGAGAGAAAGCTCTACTTCGATTCCACGAAGCTGAATCAGTTGTGGATTTTACTTTTGGGGCGTCCCTTAAGTTAGGTTTATTGGCCCCAAATTGTTTTTTGGGCGTCTCACTTCGAATTTATTATTCTTCGTGGGCCGTTATGAAAAACGTTTGCCATGCCACTGTCTAAGAGAAATAATATGACTTCTTTTTTTCCTAAGTATTATCACTTTTTTTCTTTTTTTTTTTAATGTAATAATACTAAGTTAGTACCAAATTTAACGACTCTATTGTTAATATTATGATGATACAAATATATTTCAATAAAAGATATCAAAAATAACTCCTCAAGTGCAAGTAAGAAGAGTTGTCTTCAATAAAAAAATAATATCTTTCATCATTATTTTTGTTTCTTTTGATTTTTTTATTTTTTTATTATATTATATTCAATTTATATGCATTACTTTATGAATTATAATATACAGAATTCATTACAATATTATATTATCTGTCATTTCTTTTTATTAACTAAATCAATATATTAAATATGCTTATAATATTTTTATTAACCAAGCAGGTCATATGGCCGCTTGCCCATCTCCGAACTGTATATTTTTTCAATTTTACCTTTTTTTCGCACTTGTTCCCCTTGATTTTAGTTTGGTGCGTGCTAGAAATCCATGTGCTTTCTACCGTTTCAATCAATCATTTCCGTAAAAATCAATCGAGTTTTTAATATGCAAACACATGAATTCCTACAATATGTCATTTTAAATATAATTACGGGACTCATTAATGCAACGATCAATTTCATTAGCGAGCTTCAATAAAAGACCCATAATGAATTGTAAGGTGTTGATTATGACACACCGATGCTCTAGGCCCTCAAATCCATACATTTTGGTGAAAAAAAATCTACTCGAACTAAAAAAATTAGTACAACAAACCGCTAAATGATCATTTAGATTTTTAATCAAAAGTTAATGGAAATACTAATCCATTATACGTTCTCAGAGCATGCACCTCAACAGTCAAATGCCACCCTTCTCTTTATAAAACGCAAAGGACAGGCAATGAAAGCCACCTTCATTGACCCTAGTTTCTCGGAATAAGAAATTTTTATTTTAGTAAATTATTTTAAAATTTTGTAATGCCATGACAATTGTAAAACTTTCTTTTTTATAGTAAAAGAAGTCTTTTAACAATTATTTTAATATGCAGAAGTAAATTATACTATTTTTTCCTTGTTATTTTATAATTGTTTGAAAATGCCACCATAATTTTAGTTAGAGACATCAATTTTAACAATTTTTAAAAGAGATAGATTTACTATACAAAGACAAGAAATTTCTTTAATAAAGAATTTCATTTGTTGAATAAAAGTTGTATGTTATCGAGACTAAGGAATAAGTGCTTCTTAAGTCTATCATGGAGTAGTTTTGCAATTTAATTAATATTATAAACAATATTTAGGATATAATTTAAGCTATCTAAGTAGCGTTGAAATTAGGTTTTGGCAAGAATTTTATTTGGAAATTTGTTAGTGAATGCTAAAGAATTTTTAATGGGAGAGATGGTTTCTTAAGTAATGTAGTGATCAAGAAATTTAATTTTGGCTTGAAACTGAGAGGTTTTTAATTATGAAATTACAAGGACATTTTATTTTGTAATAATAAAAAAATTTTATAAATATTTAAAATACTGGTCAATTGATGTTAAAAAAAAAGTAAATCATCTATATATACGATGCAAAAATTTTAATATGGTTGAAAAATGTCATTCATAATGCTTTAAAATTTAGAAGAGATATTTTTCAAACCAAATGACATTACATTCTATTTATATTGTCTAAATAGAATAGTAGATACAATTTTGTAACAATCTTTTAGGTAAATTTAGATTTGCCAAAATCCAAATTTTATGTCAAATTTTGTAAAGATGAATGCAAAATGAAGTTTTTGTAATACATCTTTTTTATTAGGTATAAGATACTTAATTAATTTGAGTATTTTGTTGAGAAACTTGTAATTTATAACGAGTCTAGGTGTACCTCTTTCTATTTTGAAATCTTTATTAATATAGAAAGTTGCATAAAAACAAAGCGAATGTGATTTAAAAATCAAATGTTTGAACTTAAGATTATTGATTTCATTTTTGTAATATTACTTAAGTTCTATAGACATTTGGATAGGATAAATTTTTATAGGAATTTGTTTTTCATCAAAATCAAGTTCATAGGGAAGATAAACCAAATGATATTTTCTATCTCAAAAGCATTTGGAAGATTTCAACATCATTCTTTTTTCAAAAGATGTTGAAAATTAGAAATGTGTTGTTAGATAAAAGGGTCTTGAAGATGATTTTGAATTTTCTGTAAAATAAGATTATTTTGTAATTGGTAAAGATGAATTTGCTTTGAAGAAATAATTATATAGAGAGTGTTTTTGTAGATAGAATGAGTTTTCATAAGATTGAGATTTTTGGTTTTTGATTTTTCAAGAAAAGGAAAAATAAGTTTTTAAAATTTTGTTATAAAAGAAATGTCATTATAATTAATAAAATAGGGAGTAATCAAATTTATGAATAACATCTTAAAATGACAAGATGACGATACTTTCAACTAATAAAAAAGTGATTTTAATTTGAAAATTTTGATTTTGTACAAAAGCATTAATTTTATTAAAATTTTTATTTTAGAATAATTTGAGGTAAAAAGTTTTTATTTGTATTTTAAAAAATTTTTGGAGGAATTATTTCTTATTTGATATAGTTCAAATTTGCACTAGTATAAAATAAAGTAATAATATCAAATTTGAAATTATTTAAAAAAATAAGAATAATTATATCCAAACATTTTTAAAAGTTATTTATTCAAAAATAAACAAAAAATCAAAAGAAAGTCTCTTAAGGTTTTAGATTGCTTAAAACCTTAATTTTTTTTAAATTAGTTGTTTCATAAACTTTTGTAAAAAGATTTGTAAAGTTTCTTAATATTCTTATTGTTGGATTTTTTTTATTTTTGGGATTTTGAATGCTTAGAGTGTTTGTTTTTGAAGAGTTTATTTGAAAAAAATAATTGTGAAATCATGAATAAATTTGTTAATTGAAAGAAGGTTTAAAAGAATAAATTGTTGAGAGTGAAAAATTTTGAAAAGTTTGTATAGATATTCTTTTTATAACGAAAAATTGATAATATGTTAAACAATTTCTAAAACAACTTTTTGCCCTTTACCAAACACATTGACAACTTTGGAGTTTGAATGGATTTTAGGCGAAATTTGAATTTCACCTATTTGTAGAAGATATTGATCTGAAAATTTTGAAACCCATTATCTTATGCAAAAAGCCAGAGCAAAGATATAGGAGTACGCTTTGGTTTTATTGCATGGGTAACTTCTAAATTTATTTATAAAAAATTGTTAATTTTAATATAAATAATATTTTTATAATTATTATTTTTTTTATATTTAATATTATCCTTATGACAAAACTTTGCGATTTGATGCGTTTGATTTGTTGGAGATAATTACACTCTATGTTTAAGAGCAATTAAATTTTGTACCCGTATCTTCGAAAATTATTAAAAACATATTTAGACTAATAACTACTTGTCAATATAAACAGAAATTGTGAAGTGACATTATTGCCTATATATAAAAACTTAAAAAGTGCAGGCCTTTTGTCACGAACATGCTAGTTTTTGCTCATGACTGTACAACACTTAGCTTTCCCTACACCCTTCGTAGAAGCTAAGTCAGCCTTTCCCCTTGGATAGTGATAAGAAAGTAGAGCACCACAAAAAACACAAAAGAGAATGATGAGAGAAAGGAAACATTATATTATATTTGAAAGAGAGTACAAGCAAATTAGATGCCTTCCACCCTTAGGGCTAATCCCCTTTATATACAACTCTGCCTCCTAAATGGATAGTTGGGATTTATCTAATCTAATGACTACAATTAAGGTTCTAGAGAATTCTACAAAAATCTCTACAAGTCTACATAATCAAGAGAATTCTAAAATAAGGTGGAAGGTTCAAGGATTTTAGTAGCCTCTAAATTTTTCAAGATTTTACTAGGCTTCTTTAAAACCTTCCAGGGCATTTCACTCTTCCCCACCTAATTCTTCAACGCCCTTGTTGAGTTCTCGTATTCTTGAAGTTGTTGAAATTGACATATGTCTTGCTCTTTTATGTTGCTTCCTTCTCGAGCAATCCCTTATATTTGATCAAGTATTGAGTGTTTGGGGGTGTACCACGTTTTTGAACAATCCGTTTGCCAAGCACTTTTTCGACTTTTTTGTCATAGGACTTTACCACAATTGAGGAAGTTCTATTGGTGACTCTATGTCTTCTGTCTTTTTTGTCTTCCTTGAATGGTTTAAGCATACACACGTAGAAGATGGGGTGGATTTTCAAGTTTTTGGGCAGATCCAGTTTGTAAGAGACCTTACTAACCTTCCCGAAGATTGAGTAAAGTCCCTTATATCTCCTTATTATACCCTTATGGACAAAACGGAAAATTTTGAATTGTTGGGCCAAGATTTTGAACATTACCTGGTCTCCAACAGCAAACTCGACTTGTCATCTTCTCTTATCTGCCCATTTCTTTATCTTTTTAGTTGACTTGTCAAGGTAGGAACGGGCTATGCTAGCTTGCTCATTCCATGACTTGGCCATCTTTAGGGCTCCTGGGCTTTTAATTGATGAATCACATCCATGCTGTGGGGTGTTAAAAGTTGTTGCCTAGTCGTTAACTCAAAGGGACTCTTCTTGGTCGCATCGCTTTTTTGTAAATTGTAAGAAAATTAAGTCACATCTAGGAGTTTCCCCCAATCGCATTGGTTGGCACTTATAAAGTGCCTAAGATAACACTCTAAAAGAGCATTCACCTTCTCAATTTGGCCATTGGTTTGATGATGAAAACTCATAGAGAAATGCAATTTGGTCCCTAAGAGCTTGAATAACTCATCCCATAATCAGCCAGTGAAATGAGGATCACGATTAGTTATGATGTGGTACGACAACCCCTAATACTTTACCATATTTTTAAAGAATAGTCATGCTGCCCCTTTGGCTGTACAATCAGCTGGGGCAGGGATGAAACTCTTATACTTTGAAAAGCGATCGATGACCACTATGATTGACCTTAACCCTTCTGACTTGGGTAATGCGGAGAGAAAATCTATAGTAATGGTCTCTCAAGGCCTTTGAGGTATTGGTAAGGGCTCTAGTAAGCCTCCAAGTAATTGGTGCTCAACCTTGTCTTGTTGGCACATAGGGCAGGTTCTAACATACATCTCAACCTCATCCCTTAATTGAGGCCAATAGTATGTCGTCTCTAATAATGCCACGTCCTTGTCATGCCTGGGTGACTCGCCCATTTGGTATCATGACACTCTTTAATGAGGAAACATCTTATATTCCCCTACTTAGGCACATAGAGTCGCCTACCTTAAGTATAGATTAGGCTATCTTCAGTCCAAAACCTTTTTGTCCCCTTCTTGACAGCAAAGTTGGCAATTTGTCTAGCTATGGGATCATACTTGAGCCCTTCTCGAATTAGGTCTTTGATATCCCTTTTTGCTTAAGAGATGACCACCAGTTCTGCTTTGCGACTTAAGGCATTAGCGACTATACTGGCTTTGCCTAACTTATATTCCAACGTATAGTCAAATTCGACCAAATAGTCCTGCCACTTAACTTGCTTTGGGGTTAGCTTCTTTTGGGTTTGGAAGTAGTTAGTGGTCATATTGTCCATCTTGATCGCAAATCAGGAACCTAGCAGATAATGGCGCCAAGTACGAAGACAATGCACGATGGCAGTCATCTCCTTCTCTTGCACTATGTACTTTCGTTTAATGTCATTTAACTTTTGACTCTCATAAGCCACAAGATGCCTTTTTTGCATTAGGACCCCTCCTATAGCAAAATCAAAAGCATCTATGTAGACTTCAAACATCTTTGTAAAGTCATGGAGAACAATGATAGATTTTCTACTCATCGCGACCTTTAACCCTTTAAAGGCCATTTACTGTTAAGTTGTCCATTCCCATGACTGGCTCTTCTTTAACAAGTCAGTTAAGGTAGTCGTACGTGCTGAGTATCCCTTAATGAACTGCCTGTAATAGTTAGTTAGACCAAGGAATGATCACAACTGTGACACATTCATTGACGGTTCCCAATCTTGGATGGCCCAAACCTTCTCCTTATCCATTCGAATTCGTCCATTCCCCACTACATGACAAAGGAGTGTACTTCTCGTGCTACAAAAGTGCATTTCTCCTTCTTGATGTAAAGTTCATTCTCCTGCAAGAGTCTAAACATAATTTGTAAGTGGTTTGCATGGTCTTTAAGTGTCTCACTGTAGATAAGAATGTCATCCAAGTATACCACTACAAATTGGTCCAAGAATGGTCGAAAGATTTGATTCATTAAGGTGGAGAAAGTGGTAGGGGCATTGGTTAACCCAAAGGGCATCACCAACCACTTAAAGGAACCATAGAGGATAACACAGGTGGTCTTTGACTTGTTTTCTTCTGCAATACGAACTTGATAGTATCTAGAATGCAAGTCCACCTTTGTATTCCACTTGGTTCTTCCTAATCTATCAAATAAATTAGGAATAAAAAGAAGGGGGTATCGATTCTTTACCATAATCCTGTAGTCGATGCACATACGTAATGAACAATTGTGCTCCCTCTGGAACAAGACTAGGGCACCATAGGGAGCCTTTGAAGATCGAACCTAACTCGTATCCAATAAACTAACTAGCTATCTTTTCAACTCTTTAAGCTTAGTGGGTGCCATGCGATAAGGGGTTATAACAGGTGGCTTAGACCTTTGCTCCAACTCTATCTTGTGGTCAATTTCTTTCCTTGGAGGAAGTTGTTTAGGCAATTCGGGAGGCATGACATCTTTGTTTTCTTTAAGGACATCTTTAATCTTCTGAGGTAAATTCACCTTTAGAGGGCTGGAGGGATCACTTGTCACCATCTTTAATAAGTATGTGATTTCCTTTTGCTTGAGGCATTTCTTTGCTTGCATTATAGATAAGATTTTCCTATCAAGTTTAGTATCACAGTCTTCTTCTTTAAAGTTGTTGTCGATTTCTTCTTTTTAGTCTTTAATCTTTATCAAGTTGATGTATGTATGTTGCGGCTTAACTTTTCCTCGAAAAAAAATAAAGATGCTCTTTGTCAAATTTGAGAATTTTCATGTTCTTCCTTTTGTTTTGCTACGTTTTCTTGGAGCTGTACAACTTGGGGTTAATCCCAACTAGGGTAACCAGTCCGGCTTCCAACCTGATGACTGGGGAACAAGTCACGGGTTCCTCCCTCCTCTCTTCGAAAATAGGTCTTTTGGAGACTTGCTATCTTTTGAGTGCTTTCTATATTTTGGTGTTGTTCTATTAACTAGCTTCTGCCTCACTTATAATTTAAAAAAAAAAA
>CM038605.1:9745730-9785292 GCA_021533255.1 Ceriops tagal | reverse complement strand
AAAAAAAAAAAGGGCTTTACACTTGTCCTTTATACTTGTGTTTGTTAGTACGTGTACTTAGTATTCAACAATTCATCGAGTTTTTGTTCTCTAAACGTTGAGACATATTGTATTAAATCCATTTGGTGGTTGCCAGGCAAAATTATGTTTTTTATAATTTTTGGAAACATGGATACAAAGTTTAATTACTCCTAAACACTTAATTACGATTCAGATTGCAAAGTTCTACCAATAACTTTTCAACTACGACCCTCTATAGATGACCATGTACGATGGTTTGAACTTGGGGGCATTCTCCCATACCAAAAAGCATAGGCCTAACTAGGTGATATGGCAACCAAAAGAAAAATGGGTTACATTAGATATTTTCTTAATTTCAGTCACTAAAGTAACCAAAACAACCAATCACAAGCTCTACAAACCCATATTTTATGTAACACCTTATATTTGTTGTCAAATTAAGAGTTTTGAATTATGTGAAAATTGATTTGTTTGAAGACAAACAGATTATTATTCTATCTGGTATTATAAAACCAATTTATACCCAAGATGTATAATGAAATATAGACTATCTAAATCCCAGAATAGTAAGGCGTGAAACTGATGCACACACTTTAGAATAATTGAGCATAAGCACTTAACTACCAACTTATGAAATTATTAACAAGAAAAACACAATTAAACCGAGAATGTGCTACAGATGATTTTTCTTAAGTATCTTCACAAAATCCAACCAAGTATCTCATAGCAAGCATCTTCTTCCTAATATTTGCTTGACCCCAAACTTCAATCTTTGTTGTTCTCATAGCCTTGTATAGGTTGTAATTGTTGTCAACTAGGTTTAAGTGTGTAAGAAAGTAAAAGTAAAGCCACATGAAGGGGCAAGAAAGTAAATTTATTGCGTAAGGGCAAGAGAGTAAATTTGCCGCAAGTAAGCCATATTAAGGTTTCATGGAGGAGTATATAAAGACCTTCGAAGATAAAGCTAGTGTAAGGCCAACATAATTGAATACACGACAAAACACAAAAAAGTGTGTGGATGGCCAAATAGAGAAAATAAAAAAACACAATACACGGCCAAAGCACACCGACGGCAAGAGAACGGTAGAACAGGGGACAACAAAATAGAAAAAAGGAGGTCAGCAATTGAGGAAATCGTAGTCGTCATTGGAAGAAGGAGAAAATGGAAATTGAGCAAAATGACAAAGTTGTTGAAAGAGAGAGAAAAATCATAATGGCAAAATCGGAGTAGATTGGCGGAAGGAGAGAGAAACCCGACGGCCAAAAACAGAAGGTCAACAGAATCGAGAGAAAGAGACGAACAAAGAGTAAGATTGTGAAAGAGAGAGAAACGGGTCGACACGACTAGACGGTGAGAGAGAAAGCACGACACGGTAAGAGAGAGAAACGAGTCGACAACAAGACAGAGAAACAGGTTGACGACAAAACAGAATGGACGATCAACGGAAAACCAGGATGACCAAAAATTAGAATTGGGGGCTAAATGAAGAACAAAGGTTGAGGGAGAGAGAAAGAGGAGACGACCGGGTTGAACAAAGAATGTGGTCGGCAAAAATAGAGAAAAGAGGAGACGACTGATGAGGTTGGACGACTGGACGGCAGACCGGAATAGTGAAACGACAAAGTCCTATTCAGCCAACCAAGTGAGTTGACGGCAGAACAGGGGAAGGAGAGAAAATCCGACATGGCCAAAGAGGAGAGTGGACGGCAAAGGAATGACACACCATTGGCGCACCAACGGTTGGTAGAACATGAGAGAAAAAGAGAAAAATTGAGACAACTATTGGAAGAGAGAGAAAAGGGGTCTACGGCCAGAACAGAGGAGTCAGCGGTAAGAGAGAGAAATTCGGTGGTAAGAGAGAAATCTGGCTGGACAGCAAGAGAGAGAGAAACCCGACGGCCAGACTAGAGGAGTCGACGAGAAGGAGAGAGAGAGAAACCCGATTGCCAGACCAGAAAAGTCGACGGGAAGGAGAGAAAAAGAAACCCGATGGCCAGAACAGAGGAGTCGATAGGAAGGAGAGAAAAAGAAACCCAACAGCCAGAACAGAGGGTGGATGGCCGATAAACAATGATCGGTAGAAAAGGGACAAAATCTGAGACGGGTGAGACAGTGAGACAATGAAAGCAGGACTTGTGTGAAACAACGTAGAGAAGGAATTTGATGAAACATTGAAAGAACTTAACGTATTTCCAGATTTCTTTAAGAGAGGTTAGAGAGCGTTGCGGTGAACTTCTAAGTGATAGTGGAGTAGCCTTTCAATTCAACAGAGGCAAGACAAGATAGAAGAAGGGTAGACACAGTATGTGACACTCTTTGTATTGTACTTGCTTAGTAATTGTAATAGTGAAAGGAGCAGAGGATTAAGACATCCATTGTTACTGGAATTCTCAAGTATAGTGGATAGTCTCGGTAAGGGAGAGTTCCTACCACCGTGGATGTACGTCACATTGACAGAACCATGTAAATCTCGTGTGTCCTTAATTTGCTTTACGTTCTGTGTTTTAAATTGAGTTGTGAACCCAGCTAAAGTATCAACCAACCCATAACCTAACGAAGACATAAACAAGAACATCTAAATTGTCTATTAAGCAAGGTGTTTGAAAGGTGACTTTAGGGATTATTGTGATTAGTAGGTAGTAATAGATCTACCTTAATCGAGTCTGAGAAAGAGTTCGCTTGTAAGAAGAGGTTGATGTTGTTCACTTACCTGCGAATTGCGAATTGTAGTGATACTGATTCACCCCCATTCTCAGTATAACAAACTAGTAGATCCTCAGGAGAAGTCAGGAACTTCAATTGGTATTAGAGCACAGGTTCACCAGTTTGAAACTTAACAGCTTGGTGTATTAGTAAGGGATCTAGAAGTTTGACTTGTTCAACATACTGAGAAATGGAAGTCAGTACTAGCACTAGTACCATTTATAGCAAGAAGGTTCCAATCTTTAATGGAATCAACTACCATATGTGAAGAGCAAGAATGCAAGTGGTATTTATAACCATGGGCATGAACGTGGTAAAATGCGTACAGGAAGGTTTTGTGGCTCCGAAAGAAAGTAAAGACCCAACCCCAGAGGAGTTAAGGCAGTTTGAGATAAATAGGAAGGCCTCAAATGTCATCATTTCAGCATTAACAGATGTTGAGTATACTAAAGTTATGAACTGCAAATCTACCAAGGAGATATGGGACAGATTGCAGAAAGTCTATGAAGGTGATGGCAGAATGAAGAAGGCTAAGCTTCAAGTGTTCAAGGAGAGATATGAATCTCTCAGAATACAGAAAAATAAGACAGTCCAAGAGTTCTTCACCAGGGTCATTGATGTTGTAAATGATCTGAGAAGTCATGGGAAGAATAAGAAGGACTTATCGATTGTGAAGAAAATTCTGAGAATTCTGCCTGAGAGCTTTGCCTCAAAGGTGGCAGCCATAGAGGAGAGTAGAGACCTCAATTCTATGTCTCTGCATGATCTCTAGTGCAATCTTATTGCATATGTGATAAGGATAAAGTAAGCTGAAAACTCTGTAACAACGAAGGTATCAAAGGAGGTAGCTTTCAAAGCTATGAAGTACTTGAAGATAAAAGAAGAGGAAGAATCATCCATTGAGGATGATGATGATGATGAGGAGGAAGAAAGTGAAGGTGAAGTATTGGCATACTTCACAAGGAAATTCAAAAAGGGGTCTAAGAAAGGAAAAGGACAGTTGTCCTTGAGATGTTATCGTTGTGAGCAAACTGGACACTTTGCTTCTTAGTGCAAAGTGAAACATGATGATGAAGATGAGGATGGTGATGATGAGCAGAATTCAAGATGGAGAAGATCATCATTCAAATCAAAAAAGTCCAGTAAGAAGATTACCAACCCACAGAGGAAGAAGAGTAGCTCATTTAAGAGTTATGTGAGTTAGATAAAAAAAGCTGATGAGGAGGAAGATGAAGACTCATCAGATGAGCATGTCTTTATGGCATCAGCACAAAGTGGTAGCTCAACCTCTGAAGAGGAAAAGGAGGTTGATGAAGAAGAGCCAGATCTTGAAGCTGAGCTAGAAGCAGCTTCAAAGGAGATAATCAGAAAGGGTAGAACCATAAGAAGGTTGGAAGCCTATATAAAACAAGTTGAAGCAAAGTCTGAGGAAGCTGAAAGTCAAAAGGATGAAATAAGGGCTAAGCATATTGACTTGAGGAGAAGATTTGAGGAACAGATCAAAATATGTGAAGACCTTACAGTAGAGCTTGGCTCAAAGGCTTCAAAAATTGAAGAAATGGAGAAAGAGTTGCTGAGACTTCAGCAACAACTCAAAAGTAGCAAAGTGAACTTGCAGAAACTTGAAATGATAGGAGAAACAAGTTCTGCAAAAGGAGAGAAGAATATAGAGAAAGTGCAGCAATCTAAGGCTATATTGGCTAAAAAAAATAAGAATGTACCACAGAAGTTGAAAGAGAAGATTGTGACTCAGAAGAAGATAGCTGAGAATAAAGAAGATCTAAAGAAGCAACCTAGGGTGGCAAACAAGAAGGAAGAAAAGAAAGTCAGCCAGCAGAGGGCTACGACTAAATAGAAGAAGGAGAAGAAGGTGACTGAAATGAAAGTCACATAAGCAATGAAGCCAGTTACTTTGCCTACACAACAAGTGATGAACAGAAGAAGACAAACTGTGATTAGACCCAAGAAGAGGCAGTTTCAAGGTCATTGCCTTTATTGTGGAGTTTGGGGTCATAAGGCAAGTAACTACTGGTGGAGAAGGCCAGTATATGTCTCCAACTTGAGAAGATCCGATACTGCATACAGGGGAGACAATACAGAATTCAGAAGAGAATATCTGTCATGAGTTCTTGCATATATAGTAAAAGGCAAAGACACTCTGACAAGGATTGTTGGTGGAAGCCCAAACCAGTGGTTTCAAAGAACAAGTTTGTTATATTGGCAGACTTGGAACAATGTGAAAGGTACGAGCAGGATGGCCATAATGCCAAAAGATGTATGACACTTCTCCCTGAACAAGAGAAGGCACTCTATGGCACAGTGAAAACAAGCGGTGCAGTAAAAGCTGAGAAAAAGGAAAAAGCTATCTTCCAGCCAGTTCAAAAGAAGGAATATAAAGTAAAAAGGGAGGTGACTAATATAGTTGAAATTGCACTAAAGGCTGATTGCAAGGATAAGTAGTGGATCCTTGATAGTGGATGCACTTCACATATGATGGGAGACAAGAGTAAGTTGTTAAAGCTAAACAAGTCAAGAGAAGGTAGAGTTAAGTTTGGCAATGATGATTCACTCAACATCAATGGCCAGGGGTCAATAAACATTGGAAGAGGAAAGTTGAAAGATGTTCTGCACGTTGAAGGACTCAGATATAATCTAGCATCTGTCAGCAAACTATATAATGAAGACCATAAGGTAATATTCACAAAAACAGGTTGCTAGGTAAAGAGTAAAGAAGACAATACTATTGTAGCCGAGAAGAAAATAGCTGGAAATTTGTATGTGATTGATGAGGACAAGACAAACAGTTGTTTGCTTACAAAACAAGAAGTAAGTTCAGACTCACAGAAGAGTGAGTCTGAAGATGAAGAAAGAGATCCTTTTACAACTAAGACTGTGCAAGAAAGAAAGCTAAAGAAAACATGGACCAGTGCTCATCAAGAAAATCAGATCATAGGTGACCCATCAGCAGAAGTTACAACAAGAAGAAGAATTGTGGGAGCTACTGTTTTACTCTCACAAGCTAAACCTAAATCTATTGAAGAGGCTACACAAGATGTAACTAAATCTCTGTTCACAGAGTTGTTTGAAAAGTACAGATTAAGTCTATTTGTGCAAATGCCTCCTCAAGCCTGAAGTTCAGGTGAATCATCCATCTTTACTTTGCGAGTTTTTCAGATTTGTAATTGATTGGCAAAGGGGGAGAGAAGCAACAGTGCAGGGGGAGCTGTTAAGAAAGGGGAAGTGCATATTTAGGGGGAGTTGAAACTGCTGCATAGTGACTTTTATTATGAGTGTTACCAATAATTACAAAGGGGGAGATTGTTGTTCACACAGCCTTGTATGAGTTGTAATTGTTGTCAACTAGGTTTAAGTGTGCAAGAAAATAAAGTCATATAGAAGGGCAAGAAAGTAAAAGTAAAGCCACATGGAGGGGCATGAAAGTAAATCCGCCGCGTAAGGGCAAGACAGTAAATTCGTCGCAAGTAAGTTCATGGAAGAGTATATAAAGACTTTGGAAGACAAAACTAGGGTAGGGCCAACACAATTGAATACACGACAAAACACAAAAAGTGTGTGGACAGCCAAATAGAGAAAACAGAAAAACACAATACATGTCCAAAGCACACTGACAACAAGAGAACGACAGAACAAGGGACGGCAAAATAGAAAAGAGGAGGTCGGCAGCTGAGGAAATCATAGCCGTCGTCGGAAGAAGGAGAAAACAGAAATTGAGCAAAATGAAAAAGCCGTTGGAAGAGAGAGAAAAATCATATACGGCCAAATTGGAGCAGACCGGCAGAAGGAGAGAGAAACCCGACGACCAAAAACAGAAGGTTGACAGAATCGAGAGATAGAGACAAACAAAGAGTGAGATCGTGAAAGAGAGAGAAATGGGTCGACACGGCTGGACGATGAGAGAGAAAGCACGACACAGTAAGAGAGAGAAACAGGTCGATGGCAAGACAGAGAAACGGGTTGACGACAAAATAGAATGGACGATCAATGGAAAACCAGGACGACCGAAAATCAGATTTGGGGGCTGAACGAAGAACAAAGGTTGAGGGAGAGAGAAAGAGGAGACGGCCGGGCTGAACAAAGAATGTGGTTAGTAAAAATAGAGAAAAAAGGAGACGACTAAAAGGGCTTAACAACTGGACGACAAACCGGAAAAGCGAAACGGCAAAGTCCTATTCGATCAACCAAGTGAGCTGATGGCAGAATAGGGGAAGGAGAGAAAATCTGACACGGCCAAAGAGGAGAGTGGACAGTAAAGGAACGGCACACCACCGGCACACCAACGGTTGGTAGAATAGGAGAGAATGAAAGAAAATTTGAGACAGCCGTTGGAAGAGAGAGAAAAGGGGTATATGGCCAGAACAGAGGAATCAGCGGTAAAAGAGAGAAATCTAGTGGTAAGAGAGAGAAATCCGGCTAGACAGCAAAAGAGAGAAACCTGACGACCAGACCAGAGGAGTCGACGGGAAGGAGAGAGAGAGAGAAACCCGACGGTCAGACTAGAGGAGTCGACAGGAAGGAGAGAAAGGGAAACCCGATAGCCAGAATAGAGGGTGGATGATCGATAAATAGTGACTGGCAGAAAAGGGAGAAAATCTAAGATGGGTGAGACAGTGAGACAGTGAAAGGAGGAGTTATGTGAAACAACGTAGAGAAGGAATTCGGCAAAACATTGAAAGAACTCAACGTATTTCCAGATTTCTTCAAGAGAGGTTAGAAAACATTGCGGTGAACTTCTAAGCGGCAATGGAACAGCCTTTCAATTCAACAGAGGCAAGACAAGCTAGAAGAAGGGTAGACACAACAAGTAACACTCTTTGTATTGTACTTACTTAGTAATTACAATAGTGAAAGGAGCATAGGATTAATACATCTACTGTTACTGGAATTCTCAAGTATAGTGAATAGTCTCGATAAGCGAGAGTCCCTACCACCGTGGATGTATATCACGTTGATGGAACCACATAAATCTTGTGTGTCCTTTATTTGCTTTACGTTTTGTGTTTTGAATTGAGTTATGAACACAATTAAAGTATCAGCCAACCCATAACCTAACGAAGACCTAAATTAAAACATCCGAATTGTCTATTAGGCAAGGTATGTGAAAGGTGACTTTGGGGACTATTGTGATTAGTAGGTAGCAATAGATCTACCTTAGTCAAGTCTGAGAAAGAGTTCGCTTTTAAGAAGAGGTTGAAGTTGTTCACTTACCTGCGAATTGCGAATTGTAGTGATACTGATTCACCCCCTTTCTCAGTATCATAAACTAGTAGATCTTAGGGAGAAGTTAGGAACTTCGATCTTCTACCTTCTATGGCACAAAATAAATTAGAGGAAAAAAAAATTCAGTTATAGGACATCATTAATAGAGATCACAACATTAAAAAATTTTTAAAAAAATCATTAAACGCCTTTGACATAAAGATGAAAATTAAATGCTATAAAAAGGGATTAACAAAAAGGGAAAGCTAAAAAAAACCATAGATCAGCTAATGCACACTCAAGAGTTATGGTCAATGACATTTGAGAGCATGATCTTTTAGATTCAATTGCAATAACACATATAGGCTAAACTCATCAACACAATGACAATCTAAATTCTCTCAAAGCACAAAAATAGGAAAAATTTGGAAGATAGAAAACTTGAGCAATCAATTTGGTGTCCAAGGTCTTTTAATAATAATCAAACCAAATGCTTCTAATGAAAAAAAAAAAACACCTTTATGCAAGGTTGACACCATAAGAAAAAGCAATATGCAATGCAAAGTGAGAACAAAAGGCTAAAACTCCAATCAAAGTTAAACGAGTGTGAATCTTTATGGAAGGCTAATTCCTACTTTTGCTCAACTAAACAGCTTTAGAACTTAAGTAAGACTCCCAATGGCCATTTTACGCATTAATATATCCTCATATCCTTTAGTCCCTTGGGGCCCAGAAGCTAAATATTTTACTGAAATATGGCACCATCTTTCTTCCTTGGGGGACCAGAACAATTACAATAATGTGAAATCTCCTATAATAGGATTTTCAAACCTACAAACAAAAATGATGTCCCAATGCATGAGGCTTCCACATTAAATAAATCACATATGTGGCTAGCCTTCAAGCACATTAACAATAATGAATATAAAATAGAAACACCTCTTGTTAATTGGCTGAATTTAATTTTTGCTTGGAATATAAGTCAGGGAAGGCGAATTTGGTTGCAAATGCATTGACCCTCAAGATAGAGATGCTAGCTTCAATTAATAGAATGGATAGTCCCTTACTTAGTTGGATTAAGCAAGGATTAGCAAAAGATCCCCTTGTCAAAAATCTCATTGTCTTCGTAAAGGAAAGCAAGACATAGAGATTTTAACTTGCTAACGAGCTACTCTACGCCAAAAGAAATCATATCCTTATGCCTAAATGGGGGAATCTCTGTAGAGATCTTATTAAGGAGTGTCATGATTTAAAGTGAGCTGGCCATCCTAGAATAAAGCGCACCTTTACTTTATTAAAAACTGTCTATTATTGGTTATGGATACAAAATAAGGTGGAGTCCTATGTAAAACTTGTCTTGTGTGCCAATAGGATAAGAACAAGTAATAACTCTCTGCAAGTCTACTCAAGCCCTTTCCAATCCAATCTGACCATAGGAAATTATCTCAATAGACTTCATCACTTATTTATAAGTTTTGAGTTTTAGGGTTGCATAATTATCAATGGTCAACATTGATTCTCAACAGTTATCCTACAATCAATGACCAAATTTGATTCCTAAAATTTAAGGTCAATGATCAACATTGACTTCTTAAAATTTAGGTTCAATGGTTAAGGGTCAACAGTTAGCCTTCACCTCTAAAATTTAGGGTCAACTATTAATATTGACGCATTGACTTCAAAGTTGACTTGTCATCAACTGTTTTGACCAACGTCTTCTTTACATCTCAATAATATTTAAAACATCATATAAACATGAACAACTATGTGAGATATTGTTAACAACAAATCAAATCTAGCATTCGCCATTAAAGATGAGCTTAACTATCTCCCCCTTTAGAATTGTTGGCAACACATTAAATCTATAAATCAACAATTAAGCATAAGCATAGCTCCCCCTGAAACATGCATCTCCCTTTTTGCATGTACCTATACCTTTAACTCCCCCTTTTAATCAATATATACTCCCTTTAGATTTATGCAAAATATCTCCCCTTTTGACAATAAATCTAAAGAACAATAGAAAAGGGAAAGGGAGAGGGATTAGAGGCATACCCTAGCCTTTAGAAGGCGGCTAAACACATAAAGTCAGCTTTAACTTTTGGGACATCTCTCTTGATATATGTTTGGTGAATATATTTGTAACTTACCTTAATGGCTTATTTATTTAAATCTTCACATTTTTATGGGTAACGTTCATCATCTTTCCCTTTTGACAAGTGCTATAAATTGCATTTCTTTATCTTCTTAGTTTGGGTATGTCTTTCACAGCTTCATTTTTAGATAACTTATTTAGCCCTTTTTATCCAAGATGTCCCAATCTCCTATGCCATAATAAATTCTTATCTTTAGTGCTCATTTAACATGTGTTTTTGCTTCTGGAAACTTAGTATAAGTTTCCATTTGTTCTTTCTCCCTTAATAAAAATAGCACCATCACTTAATCTCTTTATTATATAACCACTCTTGTTGAAAGTAATTTCATGTCCATCATCACGAAGCTAGCTAACATTGATAAGATTGTGTTTTAGCCCTTCAACATAAAGCACTTCCTTCGAATTCAACTTTTCTGCACCAAATTCAGCAGCACCGTTACCTTGAATCTTTAAGACACCATCATTGTCAAATATGACTGTCCCTCTATCATATTTTACTACTTTCTTCAACACCTTGGAATCTTCTGTCATATGTAAAGAGCAACCACTACCTAAGATCCATGACTTTTCTATCTTGGAAGCTTTTAAAGCTACTTTTACAACCATAATCATTTCTCTTCCTCTTTTTCTTCTTTGGTCGAATGTAGGAGCTTGTATAGGTGTTCTCCTTTGTATTCTTTGACCAAGCAGCAATGTCAAGCAATCCTCAACAGTGTGTTCAGCCTTTTCGCATCTTCCACAGATTTCTCCCAATAAATTAAATATGTTTCTTAGTGGAATATAACTTTTTTTCACTTGAAACTGTCTTCTTTCCTAATAGCATCTTCCCCTAAACTCTTGCCTTACATTTCTCTTCATTATAGGCCCATTACTCTAGCACACATTAGCCTTATACCCATACTTACCATAACTCTAGCAAAATCCTTCAAATCTAGATTTTCTTCTTTCACTAAGTTCATGTCTCCTCTCTTCAACAACTATTATGGCAACCTCCTTTCCATCTTTAATAACTTGTCTCTTTTGGATGAGAGTCTTCACCACATCATTCTTAACTCATTTTAGCATGGATTGGTTTCTCTTCTCCATAACATCATTATGTTTGCTTTCAGGTACAACCATAATTTTCTTTTTCTCTGCTACTTTCTCATTCGGCTTTTCAATATAGCTGAGTCCTTTCTTCCTCATAAAATGAGGTATTTGTTTATTTAGATACTTATCCAATTTTTTGGTAGCATCCTCCTTAATGGCATTTGCTGAAGACGACTCTTCTCTCACTTCCATGACCTGCATATTTTAATCCAATAAAAGATAAGTCATTTATAAAAATTATAAAAAATTGTATAACACATTTTTTTTCCCACTTAATCCCAAGAATATGTAGTTTGAGATTATTGATTGTGATATATAAGGGAAAATCATGTAGGGATTTCTTAGCCAAGTTAATAGTTGGTTACTTCAATGGGGAAGCCTTCTTTGCCTATCCTCCCGTGGGTTTAGTATTATTTCTAGATGATAACAGTCATGGTTCTACCTTAATTTGTAGTTTGTTCATTGCTTATTTTGTAGTAATATTTTTTATTTTTTATTTTTTATTTTTTACCTTTGCACCTAAAAAAAAAAAACTAAAGACTATGGAGAATAAATCCATGCATATTAGTTGACTTTTCTCAACTATAGTCCCCTTTTTTGGTTTTGTGCCTGCCAACCACTTGCCTCACTAACTTTAGTTGAGCTTAAGCATCCACATCTTCTACCCAATTAAATGTTGTAAACTTCAAATAAAGATAAAGATATGACAAATCAATGGAACCCAATTTAATAGAAAAACATTATCATAATCAGCTCTACATATGGATAGGGTCCTGACCCCTTCCCAAAATTTTTTTGGTTAATTAGTTCGACCAAAACTACAAGCTTTTTATAAATATGTAATAAGGACCTTTTTGGGTCTCACACTGAGAGAGGGAGGGGGTGAATTAGTGTGAAATGCTTGCTTTTTACAAATTTTTCCAAATTAAACCTTTATGACCTATTAAAGTTTATGATCTAATTTTATCTTACTTCTTTATGTGAGAACAACCGTATGGTTATCAAGCAAGCACAAGCACCCGAGAACATACAAAATTTTTACATGATTCACCCATAATGTATGAGCTACGCCCATAGTGTGATAAGATCACTCTTAAATCACACGATCCATTCTTTTTATCAAAGGATATAACTAATGTTATAAAAGGATCACTCTTTAATTACTTACAATGATCTCCTGATCACTTTAAGGGTCTCCCACCCTTTTTCTAGAAGTACATTGATGAGGACCTTCTTAGGTCTCACATTGAGAGAAGGAGGGGGTGAATTAATGTGAGATGCTTGCTTTTTACAAATTTGTCCAAATTAAACCTCTGTGACCTATTAAAGTCTATGATCCAATTTTATCTTACTTCTTTATGTGAGAATGATCATATGGTTATTAAGCAAGCACAAGAACCCGAGAACACACAGAATTTTTATATAGTTCCCCCATAATGTGTGAACTACATCCATGGTGTGATAGGATCTCTCATAGATTATACAATCCACTCTTGCAAGCAAGGGATATAACTAATGTAATGAAAGGATTTCTCATTAACCACTATGGAAGGATCATTCCTTAACCACTTACAATGATCTCTCGATCACCCCAAGGGTTTTCCACCCTTTTTCAAGAAGTTTATAAAAAGTTTATAACAAAAACTCCCCTAAGAAAGATCTCTCAATATGGAAAGGTTATTGTAGCAACAAACTAATCTTCTTCTTTCTTTATATTGTTTTCTCTTCTATATTGTCGGGTTTCTCTCCTGCCTCTATTGGGTTTCTCTCTTGTCTATTGGTTCTCTCGTCTACAGGTTCTGCTTTCTGTCAATTATCCCTTTTGTAGGTTTTCTCTTCTGTAAGTTCTACTCTCTATTGGTTCTCTCCTCTGCATTTCTGGTCTCTGTCAGTTCTTTCATCTGTAGGTTATACTTTTTATTGGTTCTCTCATCTACAAGTTTTGATCTCTGTCAATTCTCTCTTCTACAAGTTCTCAACTCTCTGTCAATTCTCTCTTCTGCAAGTTCTGCTCTTTACCAATTTTTTCTTCTTTATTGGTCTCTACTTAAGCTTTCAGTTGTTCTTTCCTTCCTCACTACTAGTCTTTGCCCTCTTTTTGTCGATCTCCCTCTTTTTTGCCTCTATCAGTCTCTGCTTCTTTTTTATTGCTGTCTCTCTTTTCTTTTCTCTCGCTGCCTCTGCCATTCTCCTTCTTTTCTACTTTGTTGCTCTCTTTTGTTATTTTTCTATAGTTCTTTCTTTTGTTTTCTGCTATTCTCTTTCTTTTTTTATTTCTCTGTAGCTTTCTCTTTTGTTTTTTGTAGCTCTTTTTTTTTTTTTTCTGAAACTCTCTCTTTCGTTCTCTATAACTGACTCTTTCCTTTTCTACAGCTCTCTTTTATGTTTCTGTCACTCACCCTCTCTTCTTTTTTTGGTAAATTCTTTATCTGATAAGGAGGCACATAAGACATTTCTTGCCTTTCCATCACACTCAAAATTCTTCTTATTAGTAGGCGTCATAACTACACTTTCAGCAATAGGGATGAAGCCACTAATAGCATATTCAAATACATCTAGGTCAAGTGATATTAGATATGACAGCATTCTATTCTTCCATAATTGATAATTCTAGCCATTAAAAGTTAGAATGCCCTTACTATTAACACTGTTCATGATATCAACTAGTAATAATTCATAACAATAACAAACAACTTCAAATCAAAGCAGATAAAAATGGATTAACAGAGGAAACTAACTCTAACACCACTAGATGAGTACCTTTTTAGGTCTCACACTGAGAGGGGGAGGGGGTGAATTAGTGTGAGATGTTTACTTTTACAAATTATCTGGATTAACCTCTATGACTTGTTCGAGTTGTTAATCCAATTTTTTTTCTTGCTTCTTTATGTGAGAGCAACTGTATAGATATCAATCAGACATAAGCACTAAAGAACACACAAAGATTTTTATGTGGTTCACCTACAATGTGTGAACTACATCCAAGGTGTGATAGGATCACTCCTAAATCACATAATTCATTCTTATTTTCAAGGGATACAGCTATATTGTGTAAAGATCACTCCTTAACCACTTACAATGATCTCCCAATTAAAGAGTTGATCTCTCAATACTTAATGGATTGATCTCCCAATCACTTAATGGACTAATCTCCCAATCATTAGAAAAGATGATCTCTCGATTTTCAAAGGACTAATCTCTCCATCACTCCAAAGCTCTCCCACCCTTTTCAAATGAAATTAGGACAGTGATCGATGCTCATTTCGAGTTCCCTCGAGAAGGATCCTCTATATATCCATGATATGGCTTGATCATGCTTACATTGAAGACTAGATGAATCTTTAGCTTTAAAGGCAATTAAAACTGGTAAGAAACCTTACTGATTTTTCAGATGATTAGAAAAAGGCCTTCATAGTTACGTGCCAATCCTTTACGTACCCTTCTTAATGACTTAAATTGTTAGGGAAAAAGCTTTACCATAACTTGGTCACCTTCCTTAAATCCAAGTTGTCTCATTTTCTTGTTTTCTTATTTCTTCATCTTTTTTGATGCTTTGTTCAAGTATGCTCAAGTTAATTCCGCTTATTCATGTCAAGACTTTGCAAATTTAAATGTGGGTGGACTTTTGCCTTCATAACTTGTCGCAAATGTAGATAACGTTGTAGATTATTACCTTAGTACCACCTTAAAGGGACTTTTATTGGTTACCTCACTTCTTTGTAGTTTATAAGAGAATTAGGCTAAATCAAGTAACTTTGCCTAATCTCGCTAGTTGGCACTTACATAGTGCCTTAAGTACAGCTTAAGGAGTATATTGACGGGCTCAATTTGTGCATCACTTTAAGAATGAACGCTTGTTGAAAAGTTCAAGTTTGTCCTAAGCAGCTTGAAAAGCTCTATCCAAAACCATCCAATGAAGTGAGGATCACAATCACTTATAATGTTCATAGGGACACCCTAAAGCTTGACTACATGTTTAAGAAATAAAAAAGCCACCTCTTTAGCTGTATAATCCATCGAGGCTAAGATGAATATAGCATACTTGCTAAATCAATCAACCACCACTATAATGATTCCAAACCCTTCGAACTTAGGCAAAGAAGTGATAAAGTCCATTGAGACACTTTTTCATGGTTTGGTTGGGATTAGAAGGGGGTTGAGTAGACTTGCAGGGAGTTCTTGCTTTTTCTTATCTTATTGGCATATAAGACAAGTTTTTACGTAAGAATTTACCTCATCTTGCATCTACGACTAATAATAGGCAGTCTTTAATAAAGCAAAGGTATGCTTTCATCCAGGATGGCCAACCCACTTTGAATCATGATACTCCTTAATAGGATCTCTACGAAGATTCCCTCATTGAAGTATAAGGATATAATCTCCTTTGCTATATAGTAGCTCGTTAGCAAGCCAAAATCTCCACGTCTTGCCTTCCTTTGCTAAGGTAATGAGATTTTTAGCAAGGGGATCTTTTGCTAATCCTTCCTTAATCCGACTAAGCAAGGGGCTATCCATTTAACTAATTGAAGCTACTGTCTTTATCTTGCGGCTTAATGCATCTATAACCATACTTGCCTACAAGCAAAAATCGAATTTGGCTAGTAAATCTTGTCATCATACCTGCTTAGGACTTGACTTTCGCTCGGTTTAGAAGTAGCTCATGGCAATGTTGTCAATCATGATTGTGAATTAAAAGCCTAATAGATAATGTCATCATACTTTCAGACAATGGATAATGGTTGTCATCTCTTTTTCTTGCATAGTATAATGTCATTCCATCTTATTTAGCTTTTGACTTTCATAAGCAATGAGGTGTTTATCTTACATGAGAACCTCTCAATGGCAAAGTCAGAGACATTAATATGTACCTCGTATGGCTTAGAGTGGTTGAGTAGGCTTAATATTGGTTATTCACACACAATCGCCTTGAGTTCGACAAATGCTTATTGGCATTATCTTCCCATTCCCAAGGATGACTTTTCTTGAGAAGGTTTGTAAGCAAAGTGACTCTTGCTGAATAACCTTTGATAAAATAACGATAGTAGTTTATAAGACCAAGAAAGGATTGTAACTCATGTACCTTCATTAGAAGCTCCTAATTTTAAATAACTTAAACCTTGGAATCGTCCATCATAAGCTTTATATTCCTTATTTTATGCCCCAAGAACATCACCTCCTCTTAGTCGAATGAGCATTTTGTCTTCTTGATATATAGCTCGTTCTCTTGTAACACTCAAAATACCTTCTCCAAATGTTGCATGTGTTCCTTTGGGGTATGACTATACACCATAATGTCATCTAAGTACATGACCACAAATTGATCAAGATATGGATGGAAGAGTTTGTTTATCACGATGCAAAAAGTGGTTAGGGCATTTGTTAACCCAAAAGGCATGACCAAGAATTTGTATATTCTATACCTTATGATATATGTAGTTTTTAGCTCATCCCTTTCTGCAATCTACACTTGATAGTATCCTGAATACAAATCCAACTTGGTAAATTACTGAGCATAGCCAAGTTGGTCAAAGAGGTCAGCAATCAAGAGTATCAAGAACTTGTTCTTGATGGTCACCTTATTAAGAGTTTGATAGTCAATGCACATCCAAATGGAACCATCCTTTTTTTTTTTTTTCAAAAGAGAATCGGTGGGCCATAAGGGGCCTTTGATGGTTAAACAAACCCAGCATTAAGCAACTTCTTTAGTTGTCGTCGTAATTCTGCTAGCTCAAGTGGCACCATATGATAAGGTCCTATGGCTGGTAGCTTCGTTCCTAGTTCTAACTCAATCTTATGGTCAACCTCTTATTATAGTAGGAGCTTTTATGGTAACTCTTTAGGCATCACATCCTTATATTCATTAAAGACTAATTCTACTTGGTTCTGAACATTAGGTAGAGGACCCAACTCATCCTTGTCATTCTCCTTCAGAATGGCAAGGTAACTATCCTCGTCCTGTCTCATACCTTTCTTAAATTGAATTGCAAACAACATCTTGAGTTGAGGTTTGCTTGCCCTTTTAATAGGGACAACATAAGTTTTCTCCTTATCCATGATGCATATTATGTCAGCAAAGGAATCGAAAGCGCCTTGACTTGATCAAGGAACTCCAACCCTAAGACTATCTTAAAGTCATCTAGGGGTACCAACAAAAAATTCAGCTGACCCATCCACGTCCCAATGTTGGTTTGTGCAACATAGGCAACACCTTAAATGGGCTTACCCAATGAATTAACGGCTTTAACGGTCCCTTCGTTGTTTGTGACTTTAAGGCCCAATCTCTTAGCTTCTTCAATAGAGACAAAGTTATGGATGCACTCGTATCGATCACTACCTTACTACCTTTTTCATTAACATTGATATCTACATACATCAATCCTTTGGCATGAGACTTGGAAGAACTTTGTATTATGTCGAAAAGTTGCATAGAGCCAACATGCACATCTTCATTGTTGGGTCATGGATCTTGCTCCTTAAATGTCGTGGTCAAGGCATTGAGTGCCTTTTTTCTTTAAACACTCTCCAATCCAATAAGGTCCATCACATATAAAGCAATTATACTTTGGTTTTGATTTGTCAACACCTTCCTTTTGCTTACCTTTATCCTTCAACTTGCTTGAGCTTTGACTTTTGTGACTTTCTTTACGTTGGCCTCTATTGTAGTCTCCCACTTTTTTTCTTAAACCCCTCTTCTTGTCTTTAGATTTTGATAAGTCCTTCTGGCTTGTATAGTCAGTTAGACCTTTAATAATGGCAATTGTGGTTACCAAATCCTGAACTCCACATCTTCGTAACTCTATTTAAAAGCACAATTGTAATCAATCGATAAAAAAGAACGAGTCTTTGTCGAACATGTTGGGAATCTCTAATACTAAGTTGGAGAACTCTTTTACATAATCATGAATGGTGCCCAAGTGTTTGAGTCTTTGGAGGCGTCCGTGAGCTTTTTGTTCGACATTTTCTGGATAAAATTTTCATTTTAACTCCTTTTAAAAGTCATTAAAAGTTATGATAAAGCACGTACCTCTTTTAATGTCTACCTACCTTCTACTCCATCAAAGCATTACAATGCCTATGAGATGCAACATGGCAAATTGGATCTTAGATACATCCTCTTCTATACCCAATGTAGCAAAGTATTATTCCAACCCTCATAAGAAGTTATCAACTTTATGGGTATTAAGTGAACCCTCAAAGCTTTGTGGTTTAGGTACTTCAACCCGATGTCACTCTATGATAGTTATAAATGGGCTAATCACAGCTACTCATTTGCACAAAGCAAGATCAGAATGTGTTTCTTCCAATTGACTAAGCACACCTTAAAGCTCACTTTCGTGAACTTCATACACACTGGAAACTTCTACCATAAATTCCTCACGAAGTAAATAAATGTCATTTCATAGGGATTCTTTTACTTGGCTAATAAGATAACATACGACATCATGAAGAGTGCCATCTTTAGCTTTTAAACCTTTACAGCTTTCATTTGGCTCCTTTATACAACCTAGCATGTTGTTGACGCTTTCCTCTATGCGAGTTAAGTGTTCATTAAGGCTATTGATTTGATCCTTGGATTTCTCTCAAGGTTTTGGCATGGACTACTCATAGGTCTTCTCAAACAATTGCTTTGGTTGTTAAGGCACTTCCCCTTGGACTACCTTTGAGCTTGTAGCCACGTCCCTCTTAGTTTACCCCATATCAAAACGAGATTCTGATACCAATTATTACGGTCCTCCTTTTTTAGCTCCGAGTGATTGTGTGGTCTTAGCACAATATGTGGTTATGTAAAGATTTTAACTTGTTGACGAGCTACTCTACACAAAAAAAAAATCGCATTCTTATGCCTAAATGGGGAAATCTCTATAAAGATCTTATTAAGGAGTGTCATGATTTAAAATGAGCTGACCATCCTAGAATAAAGCACACCCTTACTTTATTAAAAACTGTCTATTATTAGCTACGGATGCAAACTGTCTTATGTGCCAACAGGACAAGAATGAGCAACAACTCCCTACAAGTCTACTCAAGCCCCTTCCAATCCTAATCAGACCATAGGAAACTGTCTTAATGGACTTCATCACTTTTTTACCTAAGTTTGAAGGGTTTAGAAGCATCATAGTTGTGGTTGATCGATTTAGCAAGTATGCCGTATTTTTCTCTACCCCCACGAATTCTATAGTTGAAGAGGCGGCTCATCTGTTTCTCAAACATGTAATCAAGCTTTAGGGCATCTCCATGAACATTATGAGTGATCGGGATCCTCGCTTCACCAAATGGTTTTGGATAGAGCTTTTCAAAATACTTGGGATAGACTTAAACTTTTCAACAAGTTTTCATCCCTAAAGCACATTAAGGCACTTCTTGAGCTATACTTAAGGCACTATGTAAGTTGCCAACTAGCAAGATTATGCAAAGTTACTTAACGTAGCCTAATTCTCTTATAACCTATAAAAAAGTGAGGCAACCAACAAGAGTTCCTTTAAGGTGGTAATAGGGCAGCAACCTACAATGTTGCCTACACTTGTGACAAGTTATGAAGGCAAGAGCCCACTTGTGTTCAAGTTTGCAAAATCTTAGCATGAACAAGCTAAACTAACTCAAGCATACTTGAACAAAATGTTGTTCCTATACCCTTGTATGGGTTGTAATTGTTATCAACTAGATTTAAGTGTGCAAGAAAGTAAAGCCATATGGAGAGGCAAGAAAGTAAAAGCCACATAGAGGGGCAAGAACGTAAATTCGCTACGTAAGCCCTATTAGGGTTTCATGGAAAAAAGTATATAAAGATCTTGGAAGACAAAACTAGGGTAAGGCCAACATAAGAGAGCATTCGGTAAACACAAAGAGAGCAAGGTCGGCCAAAACACAAGAGAGAAAACGTTGGAAGAGCAATCGACCAAACAACACAACCCTAAACGGCAAAACCACTAAACACAAAGAGAGGGTACACGGCAAGAAGAAAGAGTAACCGTCTAAGCAAGAGAAACCGTCTAAAGGAGACAATCGGCCAAAGGAGACAACCAAACAAAGGAGACAAACGTCCAAACACAACCATTCGGCCAACACAAGAGAAACCAGTAAGCTAGGGTATTCAGCCAATCAACCCTAGACATCCAAGCAAGGAGACAACTGGCTAAGCAAGGAGGTGAAAGTCCAAACCAACCTACATGGCCAAACAAGGTGAACGTTCATACAACCCTACACGACAAAGAACAATAAACGGCAAAGGTGGGTGATCGACCAAAAAGAGAAAACAAGGGAGGAACGACTGGAAAGCAAAGAGAGAGTACACGGCTAGACAATAAGAAATGGTAGACGGCAAATCACAAATCAGAAAAGGTGGAACAACCAGACAAAAAACAGCATGTCAAACCAAAGAGTGAACGACAAAACCACCACCGGCTGAAAGAGAGAGGACGTCCAACCAACCATTCGGCCAACATAAAGAGAAATCGTCCAAAGAGAGAAACCGGCCAACATAAGCTAAACGGTAAAGCAATCAACCAGCAAAAAAGGTGTGGACGGCAAGGAGGAGAACGACCAAGGCAAGGTGAACGGCAATAAGGAGAGCACGGTCACAACACACCAACGGCAAGTGAGACCTTGGTGAGTCAAAACCCTACAACAAGGAAGAGTAAACCGGCTAGACAGTAAGAGTGAACACACGGCAAACCAAGGGAGACCTTGGATAGCAAGGGAAACCGGGTAACGACTGGAAGGAAACCATGTGACTCACAGTAAAAGGAGAGGCAAATGCACCATTGGTAATAGAGGAGACAACACACTGTCCGTAAAGGAAGAGAGGAGAAACCGTGAAAGAGGAGACCACCAGGAGAGAAAACCAAGCTGCCCTGAGAGGAGACCACAACCTTTTATAATTATTAGTTCAATTATTTTAAATAATTATTTATTATACTTATTAATTAATAAATATAACTATAATACACAAATAAATTATAATTGCATGGTACCATGCTTAAGACCAAAAATTTAAAATGAAATAAAAAAATATATGCAGAAAATTATACTTCTGGAAATTTAAATCTATTAGACATTTGTGGTGTAAAGTTTTATAATTATTTTTTTAATTACTACAAATAATTATTTATTATATTTAGATAAATGATATTTAAACTCCTTACTATTTAAAGAAATACTCAAGTTTTTAACTAACATATTATTAGTATCATTAATTAAAAAACGTAAGATTCTATTTTATTTTTTGGTATCTCTATTATTCTATCAAAGATTTTTTATTTATAATAATATTATAAAAATATTACAAAAATTAATTCTAAAAGTACATTAATTTATTAAGAATTCAATTTTAGTAACATAATATATAATTAAATTTATTTCATTTTATTTTATGAAGAAATTCGTATAAATATCTATTTTAAATTAATAAAAATAAATTTATTTTTAAAAAATTATATTAAATATATAATTTATAATAGATTTTTTTTATTTTTAGTATAGTCAAAATTTTTGTTCTAACACCAGGTGGCCTTTCTCTTTCTCTTTCCGTTATAGATTGAATTTCACATCGGATTAAGAAGCTGTTGGGAACGGAGGAGAGCATTAAATGTTTGATGAACATCTTATATGTTTGTTCCTTTTTCCCTTTTTCAATGTAGGACAACACTTTGCCCCAACTGAGTGTGAGGCGCCACTATAAAATTAAATGTTCGTCCAACAATGAGCCGAAGTAAGTAATATTTAATACCATAACTTACCTAAATAGATGTTGGGTTACGGATTTTTTTTTTTCACTTATATATCGATTGTATTTTTTTGTCCCAACACGAAACATTAGTTCTATCTCAATTCTGATGTTTCATCATTAACCCATTACACACACACACACACCCTCTACAGTGATAGCAGATACATTTATACGTGTGAACATTTTGTTTTGGGAGCTACTTGGATTATTTTAAAGATGCAAATGGTGTGCTTGAAATTGAATACAGAAACCACCCAAAATAATAATTTGATAGTAATATAGTGTGTTTTTATATACTTAGCTCAAATCTGAATCCTCTCGGTGCATCTATCTAAAAAACAGTAAAGTGTGAATTGAAGGTATATGGTTAAAGTTGAAATGCATTATTAAGTCTTAAATCAAGTAATCAATGTAATTAAGTGTAGGGGAGTATAACTTGAAATTGTTACTATTTAAATGACGAACTTTTGTATAAAAAATTACAAAAAATATCGAATTAGAATATTAATAAATGATTTTCATCTTAAACTTATAGTAACGTTAACTAACATTTCTATAATATTTTCCTTTTTACTTAAAAAAAAAAATTGTTGTATACAGAAGATGTATCCCAAGTCAAGAGCACACTTTTCCTTTGCCTTCTCCTTTGTTTCTTTCTTGTTGATTTTTATTCGGGTGCCGAAACATCGAACTCCACATAGGACTGCGAACATGCTGAACAAAGACTGAGGACCTTTGGTTGGAAATTTGAGGATGATTTTATTTATTTATTGACAATTAAGTTTTATGAGGCAACCACCTCCACCTCCTTCCCTTCCAAAACGCTGAGGTTTGGAAGATTGTCCTGGAACACAAACTAGTTTTGCTGGATATGTTTGTTACTGCCATAACTGTCAACAAGCTTTTTTCATCCAAGTTCCAATATTCAAGCCCCATCTTCATATGATCTTCATCAGAGCCATGGATCTTTAGTTGGGTTTGCTCTGTTTTAACAAAGGCAATTAATTAATGTAATGGGAAAGTAGCAAAAATATTGTCATGAAGTGAAAATAATTTCCTCTTAAATAATTCTTACGTACAGAAGACAGAAGAGGAGACATAGTGTTTCGTGTAGATAAAAGGGATATGTGAAGATACTGATTATCCTCCAATCTAACGCTTGTCCTTTCCTTCCATAACAAAACCACGGCTATCGTCCCATTGTTATCTCCTCTTATTCTCAAATCGTAGTGGGGAATGATGATTGTGTGGGAAAGTCTCATTTCGTCTACCATTTACTTTGTGGGGATTATCATATGGAAGGAGTTGAAGGAGGCAACAGTGAAGTAAGGATGGTATTGTCTTTTCAAATCCCTTTCAACTAAATAAAAACATGATATTTTCCTCTTTTACATATGTTAATGTTATTTGGGACGTCGCTACCCAGTTATTATTTTCACTCCATCACATGTTCTTGCAAATTTCCCTCGAACAATACTGCAAGTAAGGGACGGAAGTTGCCAAGAGGCTGCCTTGTATACATGTTAGATTAAGGAAACATCAAGTAATTCTGCATCCTAATATGAAAATGTAAAACATTGTAGATTTTTTTTTCTTCTTTTTTAGGCATCTGCATTGCCCTACTGCTCCCATTTTCTTGGTATCATAGTAGGCTTTTTTGGGTTTTTCATTTTTTTTTTTTTTTGAATATACGTGAGAGTTTAAGAATCTTTTGAAAACACACTTACAGAAGTTCTATCATTGTCTTGTATAGCTATATTTGGATATGCGTGTATGTGCAGCCTTACAAAGGAAGCATGAATGGTTGTACTGATTTACTGATCATGCACAATGATTGTTGTCTTGCGTGCGTTTGTGAAGTAAAGAGAACATAATTAAACAGTCCCTTTTCCAGTTACAGAACAGAGAGACATGAATATATGGCAGCCCGACCCCGTCTCTCTCTCTCTCTCTCTCTCTCCCTCTGTCTCATTTTGAGTCAGTCATCGAGTGGGAATAGGAAGTATGTACATAACTAAGAAAGAACGTGTCGCCTCCATTTCGACAAACGCAAATCTTCAACTAGCTGGCATTGCAAAGGCCATCATAAGCCAAGATTTTCCACGTCAAATTGTACCAAAGCATACCGGGATCATCATTTCGTTTCGAGTGTATGATTCTGTGCCTTTTGTTTTCAGTTTATCCAGAATTGTTGAGATTTGCGTTCCCATTTTCACTTATTTTTGTGAACTTTGATACAAATCCAAATGCTTGAGTTTCTTCTTGTTTACGAACAAGCGAAATTGCTCGGAAGGCCCAATATTTTATACAAAATTACGATGAGTCACTTTTATCATCACCCCCCGCGCGCGCGGGCGTTCGCACGCAATGAACAAGAAGTTAAAAGAGAGAAATGGAATAAAAAAAAAATGGTCAAAGCAGTTAAAATTAATGGAACCCTGCAAGACGAAGCACTCGGGTCTCAGAGCGATGGGAAAAATAGCTAGGATCGGCGATGGACCTCAAAATGTAATGCTTTTTAGGGCGGGAGGAGCCAGGGGACGATGCAGACATTGCGAGTGGGCAAACTCATAAACCCCAGCGGCCACCTCCGCCTGACCATGACAAGGATGGAAGTCTCTCTTGTTTCCGAAGCAAGGTGTGCAGGATCATCCTCTGGACGCCGTTCTTGAACGGAGGATCTTCGAAGGACTGAGGAGAGGACCCTATCCGGATTTCTTCAACTATGTCACCCGGCTTTGCAGCATGTCGGGGATTCCACTCTTCGGCCATGGAACTGCCTCTTGTATGAATATATGTAAGAAACAAGTTTCTGTTTATTACTTCCAACCTACAAATTGAATCACATGAAAAAGGTCCAAAAATCTTTTCCCCACTTTTTACTTATTTAGACGAATTCTAGATCTGTTTCCCAACAATCCATTTGGATATCTGCATTAAGTAGTAGTTAATTCGGCACCACAAACCATGCTCTCCACAATATCGAGACTTGGGAGGCCAATTTAGGGGAAAACAAAAAAGCACATATGGAGCACCATTGACCATCCCGTTTTTAATTTACCATACTAGTTATTCCATAGCATCTCATCTACCGCATTCATTGAGAAAAAAGCGGGGAAAATGTAAAATACCCTACCAGCACCCCCAGTTGAGGAGGATACAATGCCATTGGTTAAGCACGATTGCCAGGGCAGGTGCACATTTACGACAACACCATTAATTTTGATGCAATAAAACTCATCAAAGCACCCATGTGAAATAGCATGTTCAGTAAGTAGTTGCATTTCAGCTTTAGAGACTCTACCTTGTCCATGTACGGCACTAGATCTTGTAGCTTCCTCATGCGTTCGCTAATTCGAGTTCGTCTTACCTTCATATATCGTATGTGTTTCCGACAAAATCAAATCATGAAACATTAAGATTCAAGCATCCCTTAATTGGCATTTTGCAAAATAAGAAATATGTGTACAGAAATGCATTGCAATTAAAGGGTAAGCGAGTTTACCCTCTCGGCAATACTTCTAGGATGAGTGGCGCTCTTGGCTCGAATCTTGCAAGGCACAGAATCTTGGAACTGCAAAAAATTTTCAATGGCAGAAATTTCTGCAGGAGATTTCGGAAAACTCAAGCGATGAGCCAACATGGGAGGGCGGTTTCCTGTCTCCAAATTCTGTCAATAAAAAGAGTCCCAAATCAGACTTTTAAGGAAAATTTCACCAACTCGATAGTCGATACAATGGGAGCAACCTGAGTTTCGCATGTGTCTAGACCAGAAAATGTCCTGCTATCACCTGTAAGACCTTTTGCACCAACAAAAATGGTGGCCGAATCATCCCAAGATCCAAGAGTGAATCCTGTAACATAATTACTGCCCCGAGCATCGCCAAACAATCGTTGTCCAGGCCGTTTTCTGCCGTGGTTTTGTTTCCGATTTGAGAGGTTGGGCTCATCTGCCCTGAATAACAAGGTGGCCTACTTGCTGCAGGAAAGGATTCTTCCCTATTTCCTGCTCCAAGATCTCCCATGCCTCTCAATACAGCATAGCCTGCCAGTGCCATTTTCTTAGCTCAAGTCAATGAATATCAGAAGCAGGAGACTAAATAACATTACATGCCAAAACAAGGAAAAGAAAAGGGAAAAGAAACAAGCTACATAAGACCACAAAGTAAACAACTTGCTGTATTATATATCTCCAAACTGTCTTTTGGTCCAGATCTTATGACTTAGTTTCTTTTTGCAGGGTTATTATTTAATCCCCAACTTGCTCGTTCAAACATTTGGGCATCAGAAAAAGACGGTGGAATGTAATCAAAATCCAAGACTTCTCAGAAGTATTAAGTGTCAATTCATAACGCCAAGACGTCAGCAAAGAAATCTCCGCCCAATTTTGTTTTAGTTTCTTTTGCTCCTTTCCACACTTTTCATATTAAGTGTCGATGCATTGGCTACTGGAAAAAGCACGAGAGAAAGCATTAGATCTTATAGTGGATCGTGGCAGACAGAAGACCGAAGACTTTCCACTCTTATTGATCTCTTTTTCTTAAGCAAGTGAGACTTGGGACGAACATACCATTTTCAATCTCACTATTTAAGTTGGAGAAAAGCCCTGCAGGTGAACTACTGTGTCGAACGAGATTCGAATTATTGCCACCAGCGGTCTTCATCTGAGGCAGCCGCTCCGTTCCCATCGAAGTCACAGCCTTGTAATCTATGCCAGAACCCGAGTTCTGATCTGGTAACGGGAGGGTTGACTGATTATGATCCTCAAAGAAGCTCTGTGAAGCAGTGGATTGATTGCCGCTCCGTCGTCGCCGTCGTTGTTGCTGCTGATGCAACCTTGAATCGCTACCATTTATTGAAGCCATAACCTGCTCTTGCTGCCGGTTGACTTGCGTCGGTGGTGCTGCATCTCTTGCAGTAGAATCTTGCTTAGCCGTATTTATTGTTTTTTTTTTAAATTCAATTTGATTTAAATTATTTTGCGACCTCCCCACTTCCCTGAATTTTGGAATCTTAACATTTGATTGATGATATAAAGAGTATATGAATTATTGGTGCAAAAGCAAACAGCAGTGTCAGTCATTTTAGTAGAGATGCTTATCCCGGCTCCCAGACTTTTTTTTTTTTTTCATCATGGCAAAGACAACAACAAAAATAAATAAATAAGAAGAAAGAGGATGTATACAATACATATACATACACAACGACGACGACGACTTGATTTGACTTGATACAACAAAGTCGATTCTTATTTGAAGTTGTATTTCACTCATTCATTCTTTTTTCTTTGTTTTTTTTTTTTTTTTTAAAAAAAAGGGGTTCGTTTCGATCGAGAGTACCCCGCTCGGTTCAGGTCAGGTCTCCGCTCGGTTCACGTAAGCCCTGTTAGAAATGAAATTACAATGGTATCAGAAGACAAAAAATAGGGAGTTGGTAATATTTAACATTCAGTAAAATCTAAACAACTAATCAATTAAAGAGAATATTAAACCCTATATAGAAGAATTTCATAAATGTATTTTCAAATCGTGGAAATTTTTTGACAAGTTTCGTCTTAGGGAAGTTGAATGGGTTCAGTCATTAAATGAAGATCGCAAACATTGGGTGCCTACTTTCATGAGGGATGTGTGTTTTGCTGGTTTGTCTGCAATAACACGCTCTGAAAGTTTGAACTGTTCGTTTGACAAATATGTGCTTGGGGAAACATCATTGAGAGAGTTTGTAGAACAGTACAAAATCATTCTCAAAGATGGATATGAAGAAGAAGCCAAAGCAGATTTTGATGCGTGGCATGAAACTCCTGAGTTGAAGTCTCCATCGCCTTTTGAGAAACAGATGTCACTTGCATATACACATGAAATTTTTAAGAAATTCCAGGGTGAAGTTTTGGGAGCAGCTGCTTGCCATATGAAGAAAGAATCTGAGGATGGGACATCCACTGTCTATACTGTGAAAGATTTTGAAGATGCTGAAAATTATATGGTGGAATGGAATAAGTCAAAATCAGATATTTATTGTTCCTGCCATTCATTTGAGTATAAAGGGTATCTTTGTAGACATGGTATTGTTGTTCTACAAATGTCTGGTATATTCAGCATCCCTCCTGGATATGTGTTGCAACGGTGGACAAATGCTGCCAAGAGCAGGCGTGCTATCAGTGAAAAGTTGGATGAGGTGCAAACCAAGGTCCGCCGCTTTAATGATCTATGTCGCCGAGCCATAATATTGGGTGAAGAGGGATCGCATTCTCAGGAGAGTTGTAGTATTGCTCTATGTGCAATACAAGAAGCTTTGAAGCAATGCGCAGGTGTAAATAACTCTGTTGGATATATTGCTGGCCCTAGTGCCATAGAGGAAGAGAATCAGTGTCACGACACCTCTAAAGACGAGGTACCGGATTCTCAGCTGACTAGTGCAGACAAGGTTACAAGGAGGGCTGAAGCTGGAAAGGAGAGTATCAAAAGTAGCACAATGAAAAGAGCAAATGTTAGTCAATATGTGCTGAATTGTCCGTGTTTACATTAAATTTGTTTTTTTATGAGATGCAATTGGTATAACCAGCTTCATGCATGCTAGCAGGTTCCTTACTCAGGAGCTGCAAGTGTTGGGTCAGAAGGTGGCTTCCACATAGTGGTACGAGATGCTCTCACTTGGATTCTGTTTTGATTACAGTTGCTGCCCATTTGGACTCGCTACTTTCAATGCATCCTAAAATACAGGTGTTGGACAAAGATTTTCTTTGCAGTAGAGATCAACATTGCTGGACAATTAAGCAATATACAATTTGTAAATGCATTATCTAGTTTACTGTCTAGATTCGTTGGTGATGAGCGTTAATACATAGTTGCATTATCTGACATCCTCTTTCTCATGCTTTTGGCAGAATGCTTCTGATCTGGATCCAACACTATCACATCATATGATGCCAGCACAGCTACAGAATGCAGTACCAACATTGTTTTATGGAATCCCACCAAGTCAGTTTCATAATGTGGCTTCAACACATTTCAATGAGGCTCGCCCCACTCGGTAGTGGGATTATGTGTTTGTTTGTAAAGGTTTGGACCATGAAGGACCGTAGGAACTAGGAAGAGAGATTCACTAATTTGCAGGAATGAAAATGTTCTGTTGTGCATTTGGCAAAATTTTGAGTTCGTGGGATGTGTCCGGTAAACTAAATATCAATGACGAATAGCTGTAGTCCTAAGTTGCCTGCAAAAATACTTTTGTGTTTGATCTTCCGGGTTTTGGGTCCAAACTTCACAAGTTTAGCAGCCTGAGTAATTCTTTTACTCATCCAATAGACACGTTGGGCAGAAATCAAGTTTTCTGTGTCTTGTGAATACCCAAGGTTAGAAAGATAGGCCTGAACTTGACCCACGGATTTGGCTAAACTAATTTGTGGGCTTTAATTATTTGATCTTACATAACATTATGATATTCAATTGGATTCTCATCTGGGGTTAATGTGGGCGTGTGAGGTGAGATGGATATGAGCATCAATGGAAAATGATGGATTGTTGAAGCTTAGCATGTGGTGGTGCTGAGCGCGCAACGCAAAGCAATGTGGGCCGTTACTGGGATGGGCCTTCTGTAACCCAGATCCGTCTTCGTAGCCTTGGGAAGATTTTAGGCTTGTGGATTTCTGGGAAATTCACAAAAAATGCAAAACAAAAGAGCACACAAGTAAGAAATTCACTTGTGTGTTTTATTCAGGTAAAACATTTATCATTTTTGCAGCGCCAACGTCCTAGCTTCTTCAATTCAATCTCAAGTTCTTGGGAGCTGAGGCTGACCATTACCTTTTTTGTTATTTATTTATTAATAATAATAATTATTATTATTATTTATTTTTTCACATCAAACCCAAGTTCCTTCTACACCCCCACAACGCCGAGCAACAGAGGTGTATATTCCCGGATAACTGTGCATAAATTGTTAACGGACTTCATATTGCAGTCCCTAGGACCATTATTTCCTTTCCATTCATGCATATTTTTCTTTAAGAGTATTCCTTTATGAAAAAGATTTGACCAGATTAAATGAGCAAATCAATTATTCATACGTTTTCGTATTCGACCTGACCACACATTACACTTAAGCGATTACGTGGTAGATTGATCCGTTCAATTTAAGACTTGGGCCGGGTAATTTTCTTACTCGTGTAAACTTACTCGCCCATGGGCTATCATTAATTATATTAAAAGTCAATTTATAATCACATAGTTTTTAAATTATTTAATAAAGAAGATTTACTTTAAGTACTAAAATATAATTAAAAATTTTAATATAAAATTATAAGTTTACAATTATAAAAACAATCGTTTCTGGGCTACCCGAAAATTGGCCTCAGTCTCCTCTATCCGGGCTTGGGCTACCCGAAAACTGGCCTCCAGTCTCCTTTATCCGGGTTTGGGCTACCCGAAAACTGGCCTCCAGTCTCCTTTATCCGGGTTTGGGCTACCCGAAAACTGGCCTCCAGTCTCCTTTACCCGTGAAGATCATAAAAAAAAAAAAAGTGTAAACTGCCAAGTACAGTGAAAGCAACCATAACTACAATCCTTGATCCAAGATAAGTACGAGAAATCACTTTCGTTTAAACAAGACCTCGAAAATTTTAAAATACCTTGCGAGATTGGATAAACATTTAAGCTTTTATCTCGTAGAAGTACCTTTGAGAGCGAGAATTCTGGAATTAGGATTCATCAAGGCCGAATCGGCAGTGATTGGCCGTCTCAAAGGCTGCATAGGCATGTTCATGTCAATAATTACCACGCTGTTCTGCGGCGCCGTTTCTCTGACGCATATGTACTTCTCCGATTCCATAGTCACATGCGTGAAATTTATGAACTGCGGATTGATCCCAAGGCTCGGCAACTGCGGGAAACAAAACGCAAACGAAATCAAACCAAACGCCTTCGTAAAAATGCAAGAAACTAAATTGAAGATATAGATCTGAAGAGAAAAAAAAAATCCAAGAGGTGCAAAATCTGAGTGAACGAAAGCAAGAAAAAAACCAAAAATAAAAATACAAATTTACCGTTAGAGCCTCCTTCATGACAATAGGGGCATTGGCAGCCGCCATGGTGGCCTAGATCGGGATTTCAGATCAGAAACCCGATCACTAAAGATAGAGAGAGACAAAGGAAGACGCAGATCGGGGGATGAAAAGAAAGGTCAAAAAGAAGAACGCTTGTGGCGTAAGTGAGTGAGAGAAAGCCTTCTCTACTTCGATTCCACGAAGCTGAATCAGTTGTGGATTTTACTTTTGGGGCGTCCCTTAAGTTAGGTTTATTGGCCCCAAATTGTTTTTTGGGCGTCTCACTTCGAATTTATTATTCTTCGTGGGCCGCTAGGAAAAACGTTTGCCATGCCACTGTCTAAGAGAAATAATATGACTTCTTTTTTTTTTCTAAGTATTATCACTTTTTTTCTTTTTTTTTAATGCAATAATACTAAGTTAGTATCAAATTTAACGACTCTATTGTTAATATTATGATGATACAAATATATTTCAATAAAAGATATCAAAAACAACCATAGACCCCCAGTTACTGGATCTAATCCTCCACGAAAAGTAAGAAATTCCGAATATTTTGACCAATTCAAGGTGAAAAATGGGGTTGCTCCCTCAGCAAAACTGGGATAAAGTTGAGCCAAAAGATCCCGATTCAAGATAAATTCATGAGGAAGTGGGATCTCTTTAGGATCTACTCCAGCATTTAGAAATTGATTGTTAAATTGAATGATCTTCATAATTAAAGATTTTGATATTTATTGAGATCACATCAACATGAATCCAATATTGAAAGTTTGTTAGTCACTAAAGTGACCTAACTTGAAAGGATTTGAACAGTTGATTGTGAATTTCAATTGTTCATTTCATTGGATGCTAATGAAATGTTGTACAAATTTGAAATGAACAATTGTGGTTATTAATTATGAAGCTAGGAGATCATCTAAAGATGGATCATTGCTTGTAATTAATGACACTAAAGGAGATTGATTAATATACTGGGTAAATGTGATTATATATCCAAAGATAACATTCATATTAACTCTAGTATGATTGATTGATCTATCAAAGTATATCTAAATTAGCATAATTATTGATTAAAGTTATGTATTTGAGGATCACCTAAAGGTGAACTTAAATACATAATCAAAGTTTGTGGTGTATGTATTTGAATCCATTTGAGTTTACTCAAAGCATTAAGGTTTAAATTTGAATCATGTTTGCAGCTTCCAATAATGTATTCGCTTTAGGTAATGCGATGATCAAATTCAATGGGCTGAACTATGCGGAATGATCTGAGCATATTTAATTTCATTTAGGTGTTCTAGGTTTGGACTTAGCAGTCATCTCGGATGAAAAGCCTGCAGCCATTACCGAGACCAGTACAGAATCTGATAAGTCTTTTCATAAGGCTTGGGTACGGTCTAATAGGCTGAGTTTGAATTTGATGCGAATAATGATAGCTGAAAATGTCAAGCTATCGATGCCTAAGACGGAAAATGCTAAGGAATTTATGATGAGAATTAAGGAATACTCTCAATCAGATATAACTGATAAATCCATCGTAGGAAGCCTAATGAGTGAGCTGACGACCAAGAAATTTGATTGGTCACAGCCTATTCATGATCATGTGACTAATATGGCTAATCTAGCAGCAAAGTTGAAAGCAATGGGCATGGATGTGAGTGAATCCTTTTTTGTTCAATTCATCATCAACTCACTGCCTCCTGAATTTGGCTAGTTCTAAGTGAATTATAACACTATTAAAGAGAAATGGAACTTTCAAGAAATTAAGCTTATGTTAGTTCAGGAAGAAAAAAGATTAAAAAAGATGAAGGATTACTCCATTTATTTCACTGTTCGTAATGATGCTAGCAGTAGCAAGTCTAAACCATACAAGAAAAATAAGAAAAAGGACAAGGCCTCTATAAAAGTCACTGAAGGTTAGATCCAAAAGGATCAGAAATGCTTCTTCTGCAAAAGGATGAGTCACTTCAAGAAAGATTGCCTAAAAAGAAAGGCTTGGTTCAAAAAGAAAGGTATGTACTGTATATCAGTATGTTTTGAATCAAATGTAATTGAAGTACCTAATAATACTTGGTGGTTAGACTCTGGAGCTACTATTTATGTGTTACATATTATGCAAGGATTCCTTTCAATCCAGCCCATAACAAGAACTGAGAAGTTCCTTTATATGAGAAACAGAATGAAGGCACAATGGGACATATAGATTGATCTTGGACACTAGGTGTCACCTGGATCTAGAAAAGTGTCTCTATGTTCTTGAATGTGCTAGGAATTTAGTTTCTGTTGCAAAGTTGGATGAAGTAGGATTTAACTTTAAGATTGGAAATGGTGCATTTTCATTGTATAGACATTCGTACCATTATAGATCTGATACTTTGGTTGATAATTTGTATTGTTTTAATCTTGATGCTATGTATGCTGATTCTCTATTTCTTGTTGAGCATAGTATAGGTAACAAACATAATGCACATGATGATAGTTCTACTTTCTTATGGCATCAAAGATTGGGTCATATATCCAAAGAAAGGATATTGAGGTTGGTGAAAGGTGATGTCCTGCCTCAATTGGATTTTACTGATCGGGATGTATGTGTTGACTGTATAAAAGGGAAACAAACAATACATACATCAAAGAACCCAGCCATGAGAAGTAATAAGCCTTTAGAATTGATACACACTGATATTTGTGGCCCCTTCGATATCCCAACATGGGGTGGTGAGAAATATTTCATCACATTTATAGATGACTACTCACGGTATTGTTACTTATATCTACTGCATGAAAAGTCCTACTCAGTAAACACCCTGGAGGTGTTTATTAATGAAGTGGAAAGGCAATTAGATAGAAAAGTAAAAGTGATTAAGTTAGATAGAGGTGGTGAATATTATGGAAAATTCAATGAAAGTGGACAATGTCCTAGTCCATTTGTAAAACTTCTTGAAAGTTGAGGCATATGTGTACAATATACAATGCTTGGTACACCACAACAAAATGGTGTAGCGGAAAGGCGGAATTGCACACTTATGGATATGGTTAGGAGCATGTTGAGTTATCGTACTGTACCTTTATCCTTATGGATGCATGCGTTAAGAATTGCTGCATATCTGCTGAACAGGGTTCTTAGTAAGGCTGTCCCTAAGACTCCTTATGAGTTATGGATAGGAAGGAAACCTAGTTTGAGACACCTTCATGTTTAGGGTTATTCAGCAAAAGTAAGGATATATAATCCACATGAAGGAAAGCTTGATGCAAGAACCATTAGTGGTCACTTCATTGGCTATCCTAAAAGTCCAAAGGGTATAGGTTCTATTGCCCTAACCATAACACTAGAATAGTTGAGTCTAGTAATGCTCGGTTCATTGAAAATGGTCAGTTCAATGGGAGTGGGGAATCACGAAAGGTGGATATTAGAGAATTACAAAATGAAAGATCCACAGTGAGTACTCCTACTCAAGTTGGTATCCCCACACCCAGTGTTTCTACTCAAGTTGTTGTTCCTTTTGTTGCATTACAGTCACGTGACATGCAGAGACAACAAATTGATACTCGAAAAATGCAAAGTGAACACATAATAGATGAACCAAGTGACAATGTGCAATTCACAAATGAACAAGTGATACCACAAAAAATGGCATTACGGAGGTCTATAAGATAGAAAAGGCCAACTATATCGAATGATTATGTGGTTTACTCACTTAAGCATGAATCGGAATTGAGCATTGATAAAGATCCAGTCTCATTTAAACAGGCCATGGATTGTAATGATTCGGGAAAGTGGTTCAATGCCATGAAGAGATGAAATCGATGGATGTAAATCAAGTCTAGGAACTAGTAGAGTTGCCTGAAGGATCAAAATGAGTTGGTTGTAAATGGGTCTTCAAGACCAAGCGAAACTCGAAAGGTAACATCGAAAGGTATAAGGTCAGACTTGTTGCTAAAGGTTTCACTCAAAGGGATAGTGTTAACTATAAGGAGACTTTCTCTTCAATCTCTAAGAAAGACTCCTTAAGAATTATTATGGCTTTGGTGGCTCACAATGACCTAGAGCTCCACCAAATGGATGTAAAGATTGCCTTTTTAAATGGTGACTTAGAAGAAGAAGTGTATATAGACCAACCTGAGGGTTTCATAACCACAGGGCAAGAAAATTTGGTGTGTAAATTAAAGAAATCGATATATAGACTGAAACAAGCCTTCCGACAATGTTATATTAAGTTCAATAATACCATTATGTCATATGGTTTTGTAGAAAACACCGTTGATCGGTGTATCTATATAAAAGTCAGTGGGAGCAAGTTCATTATATTGGTCTTATATGTTGATGACATTCTTTTGGCTGCTAATGACATGGGTTTGTTACATGATATTAAGAAATTTCTCTCTAAAACTTTTAAAATGAAAGATATGAATGAAGCATCCTATGTGATAGGAATAGAGATATTCCGGAATAGATCACAAGGATTGTTAGGATTGTCTTAGAAAGGCTATATCGATAAAGTATTAGAGAGATTTATAATGGAAAATTGCTCTATAAGAATAGTTCCAATTCAAAAAAAGAGACAAGTTCAGTGAATTGCAATGTCCAAAGAATGATTTGGAATGAAAAAAAATGGAATTCATTCCCTATGCATTGCTGGTTGGAAGCTTGATGTATGCTCAAACATGCACTCGGCCAAACATTAGTTTCATTGTAGGAATGTTAAGTCGATATCAAAGTAATCCTGGAATAAATCATTGGAAAGCCAGAAAGAAAGTACTTAGGTACTTAAAAGGCACCAAGGATTATATGTTTACTTATAAAAGATCAAGTCATCTTGAAGTAGTAGGCTACTCGGATTCAAATTATGTTGGATGTGTAGACTTAAGGAAATCTACATTTGGTTACATGTTTCTACTGGATTGAGGAGCAGTTTCATGGAAAAGTGGGAAGCAGTCTGTCGTTGCTACTTCCATTATGGGGGCTGAATTTGTAGCATGCTTTGAGGCTACTATTCATGCATTGTGGTTACGGAATTTTATCTTTAGGCTTGGTTTAGTCGACAGTATAGAAAAGCCGTTAAGAATTTATTGTGATAATTCTGCAGCTGTTTTCTTCTCTAAGAATGATAAGTATTCTAAAGGTGCAAAACATATGGATTTGAAATACCTATCTATTAAGGAAGAAGTGCAAAACCATAGAGTGTCCATTGAGCATATTGGCACTGAATTGATGATAGTGGACCCGTTAACTAAAGGTTTGCCACTGAAAACATTCACTGGACATGTTGAATGGATGGGCATTTTGGACAGGTCCTTATTCTCTTGAAAGCCAATATTTTAGGCTACTCATATCATTGTGACACTCATGAATTCAATTAAGGTTATGGTTTTGTTTACGCTTTGTTATCTCCATTTAATTGTATACAATTATAGTTTATGAGATAATTGTTAGCATATATGGAAATGATAATTTAAAGTTTCAGTGTTCCTCAGTAAGGTTATTATGAATTATGATGATTATGTGATACATGGAAGGAATCATGTCGCTAAAAGATATGTGACTGCCATGATGTAATCATTTTAATTCAATCAAGTATTATGGTTTGATGATCTTTAAGTATTGTGTACACTTATTTGTCATTGATTCGTCAAGTCATAACATGGGCTAAGTGGGAGATTGTTAAATTAATTAACATGAGTGACCCTTGTTATTTAAAGTATGACCCAAAATAAAGGGCCTAATATGATGGTCGGTTAGGCATAACTGTAATTTGGGTCATCGGGTTTAAAATCCCTATACTCTCCCTACTTAAAGATAACTGTTGCGGGAAAGGATAACTGTTACAGGAAAGAAAACCATTATCGGAAAAGAGGGGTAACTCTCTATTTAAAGTAACGGTTACAGAAAAGAAGCGTGACTTTTATCATTATGGACTTTTCCTCCTCTCCACCATTAGAGAGAAAACGAAAAGAAAAGAAAGGGAAAAGTAGGAGAAAAGAAAAAAAAAGTTTTTCAAGAACAAATCGGAAGAGAATTCTCATTTTCGTGACAGGACATCAGCATAATGGACAACGGTATGTTGATTTTATTACGATTTATGTGCTAGTATTGGTATAAAGAAAAGATCCTGCATTATAGAAATAAGAATTTCATGAAAAAGAAATTCTAGAAAAGTTCAACATCACACACACACACAAAAAAGAAAAAAGAGAGAGAAAGAGAGATAAGAAATGATTTCAAGCCGAACAACCTCTCAAACAACAAAACATGTGAGCTTAAAGATGTTTAAGAGCAAAATGTCACAGGGCCATTACCTTCTCCCCAAAAGGCTAACCTGTTGGGGTGTGCAGTGCCCACGCTTATATAGCCCAAGATCCCCCTCTTCTTCGACAATGTGGAAGTTAGGTAGTATGCACCCATTACATTCTCCCACACCGAATTCATCGACGACCTCGTCGATGTTCTTAGACACGCACCAAGCTGCATTGTCGGCATTCCACGCCAAGTCGAGGGTCCCACAATGGACAGGAGTAGGCTCTGATACCACTTGTCACGAAGCCATTACCTTCTCCCCAAAAGGCTAACCTGTTAGGTGTGCAATGCCCATGCTTATATAGCCCAAGATCCCCTTCTTCCTTGACAATGTGGGAGTTGGGTAGTGTGCAACCGTTACAAAAAGCATTGGAAACCAATCACACCAAACATAGGTCACACAAAGACAAATCAGCTTGGATGAAAGTAAAGCGAGTGGGCGCATGAACAAGGACAAAAAACTTTCCAAACCTCAAATACGTGCAACGGTTTGTCAATGTTACGAGGACCGTCAGATGGGGAGAACTCTCCGGTACGGCATTTTCATTACATGAACAGAAATGGGCGATGGGCAATCAGAATGCATAATAAATGTGAGTGGGTCCCGGCTGGATTGCCATCGTCCACGTATCGTTACAAAATTCAATCAGAACCAGAACCACGGCGCCATCACCAAAATCTCCAAATGTGCAGTTCAAACGAATGGAAAAACGAAGAAAACGAGAATTTGGAAAATTAAAGTTCTCGTCATTGTTTTAGAAAAGTTGAAAAATTGAAGCCGCTAAACAAAATAAATTAAACGCGGCGTAAAAAAAAAAAACCGTTACAGGATTCAGTGTCTAGTGTATCCTTGAGGTAAAAGTTCAGGCAAAAACTAAATTTTTGCAGGCTGTCAGCATTGTCTAGCCCCCCCTTACTACCTATGGAAAGTCCCAGAAACATGTAGAAGTGTCTTTATCTAGAAACTTCCTGCAGAATGTGCTACAAAGAATTCTGGAAGGGACCGTATTAAATGTTTATCTAGAATACTCCTTTTAAATAGTTGGAATATTTTATTTTAGAAACTTCCTTTGATATGCATAAATAGGTCACCCATTTTAATTGTACAGCACGAATCATTTCTCTCAATACAAGTTCACTTGTAAAGTTCTCTTGTCCTCTCTCTCTCTTTCTCTCTAGCACTTCCAATTTGCTTACTTGTCCCTCACATGCCTTATGGATTGTAATTTAAGAGAATGGTACAAAGAATGGAGAAGAAGGGTGGAGAAGTTGCTACAAAAGAGGCAGAGCCAATGTAAAGTAAAGGACACGTTGGGGTAATAATATGTGAAATTTATTTTCATTTATTAATTTTCTTGGAAACTTTCATTCATTTTATTAGTGTTTAAATTTGAATCTTCTTTTGTGAGAAGGATAGATAAGAATAAGCAAAATTTATTTTTAGTTATTATTTTGCCTAAAAAATTTTCATTCATTTTATCAATACTTGAATTTGAATCTTTTTTCTTAGGTGTTTGTCACATAAATATTATGGACCAAATTGTTGTTTTCTTCTCTCTTTTTTGGTTATTTTTGTTTTCCACTTTAAACTAGAACACTTGACAAAACATTGTGAGAATTTTTTAGCTGATATATTTTACTTTTTCACTTTTTTTCTTTATTTTTTCCTCAGACAAGAAGAGCTTGCTTGGAATAAAATGTTTTCTTGCCAAAGGAACGCTGCCCCTCATACGAGAGCCATTTATCATATAGCGATTTCAAGTAGGCGAGGGATCTAAGCATCCTGGATCTCTGTAAAGCAAGAGATGCTGAAAAGCAGTTCTTTTTATCCAAATTACTTCGTAAAGAACACACTTTTGATGTGCTGGGAATGGATAGATTTGATGATGGAAGATTCTTTGTTATTCTGGATGGCAAAATGGATTGTAATTTAAGAGAGTGCTACAAAGAGATTCAAAAGAAATTTGAGAACAATGAAAATAAGCCAAAGCAATTTGAGGAGGAAAACAAGGAAGATATTTGGTTGGATTTTCTTCGACCAAAGTTGAAAAATTTTAGGTATTTCTTTCTTTATTTTTGTATATAAAATTTATTTTATTTTAGTAACTTAATTATTCATATTTTTATGTAGGGGGGTTTTTCATTTGTTATTAAGGATGTATCCATATTACACTCATGGCAATTGGTTTAATAGGATTGCATTTATCAATGTGCAATCCAAATTATATAACATGAAGTATTAAGCTATCAAACTAAGCATTTATAATATTTCATTTTAATCTAAAATGATTATCGATACTTATATATTTTTATTT
>CM038605.1:9686465-9735602 GCA_021533255.1 Ceriops tagal | reverse complement strand
TTAAATTAATTAATTTTATTTTTTAATTTCTAGCAAATAAATATTTAAAAAATAAAATTAATTAATTTAATTAACTAATTATTAATTAAATTAATTAATTTTATTTTTTAATTTCTAGCAAATAAATATTTATTTATCGTTTATTAGAATCAAAGAAAAAATTGATCCTTTAGATGATTTTTGTGACATAAGAGTCAATTGTAAAATGAATCATGTAAATAATTTTTTGTATTCTTAAAGCTGCTGTCTGCCTGCCTGGAACGTTAATGCCCCATTTTTGGATCACCCAAAAAAAAAATTTAGTCGGTCCGACTCGAGTTGAGGCTACTTTTGGAATATCAATGCCGATGATTACAAAATATTTTAATTAAAATTGAAAATCCTTTCTTTTACATTCACTCATTTTATTTATTTCCACACCTCCCCCATCCCACACACAGTGACATGCACGCACGCACGCACTTACACACACGTACTCTCTCGCTCTCACTTCTCTCACTCATATTTACTGGTTCTGGCGCTGGATCCCAAGTCTAAGGCTAAGGTTAGGGTTCTTACTATTCGGGTGAGTTTGGATTCACATCTACCAAACCCAAAGCTTCAATCTCTCTTTTTATTTATACTGGTAATTTCACTACTACTCATTCATACCCTATATGTTCTTCTTCTCCAATGTTTTGCTTTCAAAATGCGGGATTTTAATTTTTGGATGAAAAAATTGGGAAAGTTGTTTGCTTTTTTTTCTTATCTAGTTCCGGTTAGTCTTGGCTACTGATCTGGATGTTTTTTTTTCAACTAACTACTATTTGTTTGACCCTCGGTTTTCGTTTCTTTTCTGCGTCTAGCCACTATTTTGTTGCTTCAGATCTGTCTTTTTTCTTTTGCTTTAAGCCCTTTGGGAGGCTCCGTGTAGAAATTTCGGTCTACATTTATTTTTACTAGAAATATGGTTACCAATGCCTTCAGAATTCAAAGCCAGCCAAGCTTTGCCACGAGAGCCGAGTCGTCCAATCGAGCCCTTTTTTTTTCAAATCGAGCCGCTCGAGCTTTTTATGAACTGCTTGTGTAATGTCATAGTGTTAACAACACGCTTAAAACGATAAAAATTATTCTTATTAATAGAATTAAATTGATAAAATAATATCTATTTAATAAAGCTAGTTAATTAAGAGAAATAAGCTTTTAATTTTGGTGCATCATTGTAGATCTAAAAAGATTTTTTTAGACGATCTTTAATCCAATTGCTAATGAGCTTAAACGAGTTGAGCTTGTCATTGCTTAGGCTTGGTTTGTTTATCAAACGAGCTTTTTATTGAGCTCAATCATCAAGCTTTGTGCAAATGTATTGGTTTTTTTTAGCCCTAGTTCAAACTATCTCAATTACTAATAGTAGTTTTGTCTCCTACCCATGGCAGAGACATACAAGTTCATTCTTATCTCGCCGTTTACTCGTGCATGTGGTATCTTGGCATTTCATTTTACTCCGTAAACGTTTTGTTGTCTTAAAGGAGGGATTGATTCTTGGTCCACGTCGGTTCCTAAGGGGTCTTTGGGCTATTTATAAGGGTTGGATCAACCCTCCATTCTTGAGCTAGCTTTTGTGGTGGAGTTAAGGTTCAATTCCTTATCAGGTGGTATCAGAGCCAAACCTCAGAGGGTCGGTGGGCACATGTACAAAGGTTCCCTACCACCGTGCCGATCGTCGACTGAGACAGCACGGGTCGTGCCAATCGTTGACTGAGGCAGCACGGGAACGTGCAGTTTAAAAGGGTCAAGAATGATGTGTCCCACATCGATTTCTAAGGGGGTCTTTGGATTGTTTATAAAGGTTGAATCAACCCTCCATTCTTGAGCTAACTTTTGTGGTGAAATTAAGGTTCAATAAGTGTTAGTATTAATCCTAATATAGGATTAGCATGATTGCAAATTTGGATTCATTTCATAATTGAAACATGTTGCCCTTATAATTCATTTCATAAGATCGTGTAAAAAAATCTTTTTAGATCTACAATGATGCACTAAAATTAAAAGCTTATTTCTCTTAATTAACTAGTTTTATTAAATAGATATTATTTAATTCTATTAATAAGAATAATTTTTGTCATTTTAAGTGTATTGTTAATATTATGAAATTACGCTGCTAGATTTAAAAAAAAAAAAAAAACTCGATTAGACGACTCGGCTCTCGTGGCAAAGCTTGGCTGGCTTTGAAATTTGAAGGCATTGGTAACCAGATCTCCCGCAAAAATAAATGTAGACCGGAATTGCTCCACAACGCCTCCAAAGATCTCAAAACAAAAGAAAAAGGACAGATCGTGAAGCAACAAAATAGTGGCTAGAATGAAAACGAGGGTCAAACAAATAATAGTTAGAAAAAACAGCATCCTGATCGATAACCAAAACTAACCAGAACTAGATAAGAAAAAGAAGCAAACAACTTTCCCCATTTTTTAATCCACTGAAAAATCTTAACACGAGGAGAAGTGGTATTCTCAATGAAATCCTCCCCTTCCACTATAAGGGTCCCACACCCAAAAGTTTCCGTACCGATCAACCTATAACTATGCAAAAAGCAAACACAGCAAAACTCAATATCAAAGAGAACTTGTCAAACACACTTGTCAAGCCCCCACGTAGGTAACAGAGAAGGAGAAACTGGAACTATTATGATCCAACCTGATGGTGCTCGATCTTGGTGGCCTGTTGTTTCAGGTGAGGACAGTATCTTCTGGCTTCAAATCCGCAAAAGTTACAAAATTCTTGGTATTAGGCACATACATCGCTACATGTAAATCCTAGGTGTCAGCCGAATAAAAGAGCAGCTGAATATGGACTGGAGGCTAGTTTTCGGGTAGCCCAAGCCCGGATAAAGGAGCATCTGAATATGGACTGGAGGCCGATTTTCGGGTAGCCCAAGCCCGGATAAAGGAGCAGTTAAGTATGGACGGGAGACTAGTTTTCGAGTAGCCCAGAAACAATTGGAGTCCATGTAGCCCAACCCGAGTCCGCTGTTGGAAAATATATCGGTTCAATCTTTTCTGAATCAATTATATATATATATATTTCAATTTTTTTTAAATCCTTCAATGATTTCAAAGAAAATTTGGCTAAACCTATAATTTCAACCTATAATCTATCTATAACTGAAAACTGGAAAAAAAAATTCATCCTGAAACCTTTAGCTAGTTACAAGTTTTACATTTTAGATAAGAAATAAAATATGGGATGGATAGATAAGAACGTACAAATTCGCCAAATCCAGGTGGATCTACCCACACAACGAACGTACATAATAATTAAAACAAAGTGGAAAGCTACAATAGATCACCGAACAAGAGATGGATCCGTCAAAACAAAATTTGCTCAAAAATAATACATCATAGATGGATCTGCCAAAACAAAGTTGGTTCAAAAAAGAAAAAAAAAAAAAAGGAAAAGCGCAAATCTAACCTTTTTTTATATAGATAAATAAATGAATAAAAAGAAAAGAAACGAACTTGTACTTGTAAATAAGGATTAAAATGGTTTAAATCAAGATTGGACAAAAAAAAAGGTAAACGAAAATACAATCACCACAAATAATAATTTTAATAAATTTGTATTAAATCTTGTGTTTGTGGCAAATATAATATAACAAAAAGTATATTATTGGATATTGCTGATCTTATAAATAAGGAGTCTCTCCTCTTTCGTAATTAATTACCAAAAATTATAAATTCCTTTCATCAATAAAAGTCTTTTGCCTTATTTGGTGGGTTTGAGTAACACATATTGTGCTAAGATCGCACAATCGCTCGGAGCTAGAAAAGTAGAACCGTAATAGTTGGTATTAGAATCTCATATTGACATAGCGTAAACTAAGAGGGATGTGGTTAGAAGCTCAAAGGTTGTCCAAGGGGAAATGCCTCAACAACCAAAGTAAGTTCTTGAGGAGACCTATGAGCAGTCCGTGCTAAAACCTTGAGAGAAGTCCAAGGATCAAATCAGTAGTCGTAATAAACACTTGACTCACATGGAAGAAAGCATCAGCAACATGCTAAGTTGTAATGAAGAGCCAAATGAAAGCTGTGAAGGTTTAGAAGCCAAAGATGACACTCTCTATAATGTCGTATGTTATCTTGTTAGCCAACTAAAAGAATCCTACGAAAGGACATTCATTTACTACGTGAGGAATTTATGGTAAAAGTTTCCCGTGTGCATAAAGTTCACAAAAGGAAGCTTTAAGGTGTGCTTAATCGATTGGAAGAAATGCTTTCTGATCTTACCTTATGCAAATGAGTAGCTGTGATTAGCCCATTTATAACTATTATAGAGTGACATCGGGTTGAAGTACCTAAACCATGAAGCTTTAAGGGTTCACTTAATGCCATAAAGTTGATAACTTCCTATGAGAGTTTGAATAATACTTTGCTGCATTAGGCATAGAAGAGGACGTATCTAAGATCCAATTTGCCATGTTGTATCTCACAGAAATTGTAATGCTTTGATGGAGGAGAAGGTAGGAAGACATTAAAAGGGGTAGGTGCTTTATCATAACTTTTAATGACTTTAAAAAGAGTTAAAGCAGCAATTTTATCTAGAAAATATTGAACAAAAAACTCACAAATGCCTCCAAAGTCTCAAACACTTGGGCACCATTCGTGATTATGTAAAAGAGTTCTCCAACTTAGTATTAGAGATTCCTAACATGTCTAACAAATACTCGTTGTTCTTCTTTATCGATTGATTACAATTATGGTCTTAAATGGAGTTGAGAAGATGTAGAGTTTAGGATTTGGTAACCATAATTGCCATTATCAAAAGTCTAACAAGCTATATAAGCCAGAAGGACTCATTGAAATCTAAAGACAAGAAAGGGGGTTTAAGCAAAAGTGTGGGAGACCATAAAGAAGGCCAATGTAAAAAAGGTCACAAAAGTCAAAGCTGAAGCAAGTTAAAGGATAAAGGTAAGCAGAAGGAAAGCGTTGACAAATCAAATCCAAAGTATAATTGCTTTATATGTAATGGACCTAATTAGAGTGGGGAGTGTCTAAAGAAAAAGACACTTAATGCCTTGACCATAACATTTAAGGAGCAAGATCCACGACCTAACAACGAAAATGTGCATGTTGGCTCTATGCAACTTTTCAACATAATACGAAGTTCTTCCAAGTCTCATGCCAAAGGATTGATGTATGTAGATACCAATGTTAACAAAAAAGGTAGTAAGGCAGTGATCGATACGAGTGCATCCATAACTTTGTCTCTATCAAATAAGCTAAAAGATTGGGCCTTAAAGTCATAAATAGTAGAGGGACTGTTAAAGTCATTAATTCATTGGGTAAGCCCATTTAATGTGTTGCCTATGGTGCACAAACCAACATTGGGACGTGGATGGGTCGACTGAATTTTTTGATGGTACCCTTAAATGACTTTAAGGTAGTCCTGGGGTTAGAGTTCCTTGATCAAGTCAAGGCATTTCTAGTTCCTTTTGCTGACAATGTATATCATGGATAAGGAGAAAACTAATGTTGTCCCTATTGAAAGGGTAAGCAAGCCCTAACTCAATACGTTGTTTGCAATTCAATTTAAGAAAGCTATCAGACGGGACAAGGATAGTTACCTTGCCATTCCACAAGAGAATGACAAGGATGAGTTGGGTCCTCTATCTAATGTTTAGAACCAAGTAGAATCAATCTTTAATGAATATAAGGACGTGATGTCTGAGGAGTTACCATAAAAGCTCCTATTATGACAAGAGGTGGACCATAAGATTGACTTAGAACTTGGAATGAAGCCGCTAGCCATAGGACTTTATCATATGGTGCCATCTAAGCTAATAGAATTACGATGACAACTAAAAAAGTTGTTCGATGTTGTGTTTATTTGACCATCAAAGGCCCCTTATAGCCCATCAATTCTCTTTTCAAAAAAAAAAAGGGTTGGTTCCCTTCGGATGTGCATTGACTATCAAACTCTTAATAAGGTGACCATCAAGACCAAGTACTTAATACTCTTGATCGCTGACCTCTTTGACCAACTTGGCCATGCTCAGTTCTTTACTAAGTTGGATTTGCATTTAGGATACTATCAAGTGTAGATTGTAGAAAGGGATGAGTTGAAAACTACATATGTCATAAGGTATAGATTATATGAATTCTTGATCATGCCTTTTAGGTTAACAAATGCCCTGGCCACTTTTTGCACCATAATGAACAAACTCTTCCATCCATATCTCGATCAATTTATGGTCATGTACTTAGATGACATTGTGGTGTATAGTCATACCCTAGAGGAACACATGCAACATTTAAAGAAGGTGTTTCGACTATTACAAGAGAATGAACTATACATCAAGAAGACAAAATGCTCATTCGACTAAGAGAAGGTGATGTTCTTGGGGCATAAAATAAGGAATGGAAAGTTTATAATGGATGATTCTAAGGTTTAAGTCATTTAAAATTAGGAGCCTTTAATGAAGGTACATAAGTTTCAATCCTTTCTTGATCTTGTAAACTACTATCGTTGTTTTATTAAAGGTTATTCAATAAGAGTCATTCTACTTACAGACCTTCTTAAGAAAAGTCATCTTTGGGAATAGGAAGAGAAATGCCAATAAGCATTTGTCGGACTTAAGGTGGTTGTGTGTGAATAACCAATATTAAGCCCACTCAACCACTTTAAACCATACGAGGTACACACCAATGTCTTTGACTTTGCCATTGGGGGGGTTCTCATGCAAGATAAACACTCAATTGCTTGTGAAAGTCAAAAGCTAAATAAGATAGAATGACATTATACTATGTAAGAAAAAGAGATGACGTCATTATCCATTATTTGAAAGTATGACAATATTATCTATTAGGCTTTCAATTCACAATCATGGCTAATAACATTACCATGAGCTACTTCCAGACTGAGCGAAAGTCGAGTCTTAAGTAGGCATGATGGCAAGATTTACTGGCTAAATTCAATTTTTGCTTATAAGTAAGTATGGTCATAAATGCATATTTCGTTAGATAGATATTAACAAAAATTAAATTAAATATTCAAGTACTATCATGAATATTTTAAAGTGATCAAAATATCTTCCTTCAATTTTTTATTTTTTGTCATCTCTTTGCTCATTTTTTACTATTTTGAATAATTGAGGAATTTAAAAAAAAAAATCATTTCAATGTCTAGTCTTGGATCTTATGAGGATGCAATAGACTAATTTTTGGAATGATTGAAGTCAATGCATGTATTCGGCGGCATAACTTTTTCTCAGAAAAAAATAAAGAAACTCTTTGTCAAATTCAAGAATTTTCATGTTCTTCTCTTTGTTTTGTTGTGTTTTCTTAGAACTGCACAACTTGGGCTTGATCCCAATCAGGGTAATCAGTTCGGCTTCTAACCTGATGACTGGGGAACGAGTCATGGGTTCCTCCCTCCTTTCTTCGAAAATAGGTCTTTTGAAGACTTGCTATCTTTTGAGTACTTTCTATATTTTGGTATTGTTCTAACAAACTAACTATTAACTGGCTTTTGCCTCCCTCATAATTTTTTTTTTAAAAAAAAGGGCTTTAAACTTGTCCTTTATACTTGTATTTGTTAATACATGTACTTAGTATTCAACAATTCATCAAGTTTTTTATTTTTAAACGTTGAAACATATTGTATTGAATCCATTTGGTAGTTGTCAGGCAAAATTCAATACATATTTTTTATAATTTTTGAAAACATGGATAGGAAGTTTAATTACTCTTAAACACTTAATTATGATACAAACTGCAAAGTTCTACCAATAACTTTTCAACTACGACCCTTTATAGATGACCACATACGATGGTTTGAACTTGAGGGCTTCCTTTCAAACCAAAAAGCATAGGCCTAACTAAGCGATACGCCAACCAATGAAAAAATGGGTTATATTACAAAATTTTTAATTTTAGTTGATAAAGTAACCAAAACAACCAATCACAAGCTCTACAAACCCATATTTTATATAACACCTTATATTTGTTGTCAAATTAAAAGTTCTAAATTATGTGAAAATTAATTTTTTTGGAAAAAAACAAATTATTATTCTATCTGGCATAATAAAACCAATTTATACCCAAGATGTATAATGAAATATAGACTATCCATATCTTGGAATAGCAAGGCCCGAAAATGATGCACATACTTCAGAAGAACCAAGCATAAGCACTTAACTACCAACTTATGAAAGTATTAATAAGAAAAACACAATTACACCGAGAATGTGCTACAGATGATTTTTCTCAAGTATCTGCACAAAATCCAGCCAAGTATCTCCCAGCATGCATCTTCTTCCCAATATTTGCTTGACCCCAAACTTCAATCTTCTACCTTCTATGGCACAAAATAAATTACAGGGAAAAAAAATTAGTTAAAGGACATCATTAATAGAGATCACACTATTAAAAAATTTTTTAAAAAAAATCATTAAACACCTTCCACATAAAGATGAAAATTAAATACCATAAAGAGGGATTAACAAAAAAGGAAAGCTCAAAAAAACCATAGATCAGCTAATGCACACTCAAAAGTTACAATCAATGACATTTAAGAACATGATCTTGTAGATTCAATTGTAATAACACATATAGGCTAAACTCATCAACACAATCACAATCTAAATTCTCTCAAAGCACGGAAACAGGAAAAATTTGGAAGACAAAAAACTTGAGCAATCAACTTGTTGTCCAAGGTCTTTCAATAATAATCAAACCAAATGCTTCTAATGAAAAAAAAAAAAAAACCCTTATGCAGGGCTGACACTACAAGAAAAAGCAATATGCAATACAAAGTAAGCACAAAAGGCTAAAACTCCAATCAAAGTTGAAGGAGTGTGAATCTTTGTGGAAGGCTAATTCTTACTTTTGCACAACTAAACGACTTTAGAACTTAATTGAAACTCACAATGGCCATTTACACATCAATATATCCTCATATCCCTTAGTTCCCTGGGGCCAGATGCTAAAAGTTTTGCTGAAATATGACACCATCTTTCTTCCTTGGGGGACCAAAACAATTACAATAGGGTGAAATCTCCTAGAAGAGGATTTTCAAACCTACAAACAAAAATGATGTCCCAATGCATAAGGCTTCCACATTCATGAAGTACGAAAAAGGGTCGATGCACACAACCTTGCCTTTGTTAGCAAAAAGGCTGCTTCTAGGATTAAAACCCAAACCCACAAATGAAAACAAAAATTAAAACCATAAAGAGAATGCGCATGCAAAAAAAAAAACTATTCAAGAGAATATTATTGGACACTTTAACAGTTTTATCATAATTGAACAAATAAAGTCACAAAAACATATGAATAACCGTAATATTACTGGCAATGGCAAAAACAGAGATACCCGAGTTAACCTCTCCAAACTTGTATTAGATATCACTAATATCAAGAAATTTAGGTAACCTTTCTTCTGTAATCAAATCCCAAGTTACTAGACTTTGGGAGAGATTATTAGGATGTTCCTCCATGTAATAAGTTCATAGTGATATTCATTGTTATAAAAGTAGAGAACTTTCATTAAGGTTAATGAACTAAGCCAAAATCCTTACATGTGGGTGGCTGAAAATAACTCACCTAGTTATCAATTTAACTCATCAAGCTGCCCATTGTTCTTTTCGACTCTATATGGATATGGCTGACTACGACCCGCATAAATCATACTGTTCCTCAACAACCACACCCAAAGAAGAAGAATCACAAGAAACGGAAAACTTCTTGTAGCAAATTACAATGCCAGAGCAATCTTTATAGCAGTGTTGTTGGCTAAGGCAGAGCTTATTCTTGGCAACTGAGACCAAGAAGGAAAATTTATCTCCAACGTAACAAGGACCATCCGGAATATGAACCGAATGGAGGCGCTTGTGTTGGGAAAGATCGAAGGCCAATAGGCATGGAACATCATCATCATCAATACCTGCATTATAGAAATACAAAATGTCATCTGAGACCACATAGGCATCAGCATCTTCATGGTCATTAACATCTCCCATATGATAAGTGGACCACTTACGAGTCGATGAATTATGGAAAATCAAGCAGTCTTCCTCTTGCATATACACTAAAATTTCGCCCTTGATACCAACAACAACACCAGGATAAACACTCGAAACACCAGGTGGACGACTCAAGAAACCAAGCGCTAACATATATCAGCTTCTCTTTGTCCTCCTCCTCTCTTTCTCCCTCGATCGCTATCTCTTTGTCGATAGTGGCTGTCAACAACGATAACGCAAAAGCCATTGTTGGTGTTTGCCCAGCTAGCACAGGAACACTCTGCCACATGAACAAAAAGAGTGCATTGAGACATTGTTTCTTCAAACCTAGAAATAAAAAAAAAAAAAAAGAGAGAGAGGAAACAAGGCAACGGATAGAACTCTAATTAAATAACAACCTGGAACTTAGTAACTGTATCAGGAGTGCGAAGGATTCCTTTTAGAGATTTTGCAGCAAGTTCTGCAGCCTCTTTGTACTTTGCTTGAGAAAACAATTCTTGAAACCTCTGAACAACCTGTAATAGAAGACCAATGAGAAAATGTTAAGTGCTAGCCTTATCACAATTTCAAGTAATTAGGCAAATATAACAAAAGTAATACAAACAAATAGGAAGTATGTGTAGTGGTAAAAGAGGGGACTGAAACTTCTCTTCCTATGGCATATTAAACAGACAGTAAACAAATGAACATCAAAACTAAGTTTACTAGGTTCTCAGCACCAGGGAGATTTCCTCTTTTTGCAAGATTAACAGCAAGTTCCAGATTGTTTAACTGCAAAAGCACTGAATGATTAACTGTAGTCTCATTACCTTCAGAGAGGTGTTGGGTTGGGAAGAGAGGAATGCAAAACTGAGAATTCTTCAAGCACACCTGCCCACTAACAAAAGGTACAATTATTGCTTCATTCACAGTGGCTAGCAAAACCTGGCCTCATCTATTGATGGCATAGAAACCACCTACTGTAGAAGCATCAATAGACAAAAATATGGGATCTAGACTCATTTTATTTCTATAAATTGCACTAGCAGTTTCCAAGTCATACACAAAAAAAGCCCCTGCTTTGTGATCACATATATCAAGCCATACTTTTGGGATATCTGCCACATAAAAACAAGCAATTCTTAGATTGCAGAGATCCAATCAAGTGATGAATGGAACAGTAAAAAGATATAATGAACCTACATCAATACAGGAAAATCATCAGTAAAATCTGGCAGAAAGAATAAATCTGCTTGTTTCTTAGTAAATGACGGCTTCCCTAATGAATATACAAAGCATTCAGTTACAGAAAATAGAAAGATAATGAAAAAAAAAACATGATATCAAAGAGTACATTGATATACTTAGTTTGTATATCGCTTTGGGGATGAAAACTTGTTGAAAAGTTTCAATCTGTCCCAAGTAGTTTAAAAAGTTCTATCCAAAACCATTTAGTGAAATGAGGATCCCGATCACTCACAATGTTCATGGAGATGCCCCAAAGCTTGACTACATGTTTGAGAAACAGACGAGCTGCCTCTTCAGTTGTACAATTCGTCAGGGCTGAGAAAAATGTAGCATAATTGCTAAATCGATCAACCACCACTATAATGCTCCCAAACCCTTCGAACTTAGGCAAAGAAGTAATGAAGTCCATTAAGACACTCTCCTATGGTCTGATTGGGGTTAGAAGGGGCTCGAGTAGACTTGCAAGGAGTTGTTGCTCATTCTTATCTTGTTGGCACACAAGACAAGTTTTATGTAGGACTCCACCATATTTTGCATCCATGGCGAATAATAGACATTTTTTAATAAAGTAAAAGTGCACTTTGTTCCAGAATGGCCAGCTCACTTTGAGTCATGACATTCCTCAATAAGATCTCTACAAAGATTCCTCCATTTAAACACAAGGATGTGATTTTCTTTGGTGTAAAGTAGCTTGTCAACAAGTTAAAATCTCTATGTCTTGGTTTCCTTTACAAGGGCAATGAGATTTTTAGCAAGGGGATCTTTTGCTAATTCGTCCTTGATCCAACTAAATAAAGGGCTATCCATTTTGCTAATTAAAGCTAGCATCTTTATCTTGGGGCTCAATGCATCTGCGACCACATTTGTCTTCCCTGACTTATATTTCGAGTAAAAATTGAATTTGACCAGTTAACAAGAGATGTTTCTGTTTTATATTCATTATTGTCAATGTGCCTGAAGGCTAGCCACAAATGTAATTTATTTAAACTTTTGTCCATGTAGATAAAGGCCCTATAACAATATCACTGCTCGAGAGCCAATAAAGCAATATCTACTTAGGGATTGGAAGCTCAAGTCCCCTCTTTTGGATAGGGAGTTTATCAATGTTGACATGACCATTGACCTTTAATGGAAGATGGTAGAATGCCGCTTCATTCTCACACTTTTTGTACTAGGACATCCTTTTTGTTCGTAGGTTTGAAAATCCTCTTCTAGGAGATTTCACCTTATTGTAATTGTTCTGGTCCCCCAAGGAAGAAAGGTGGTGTCATATTTCAGCAAACCTTTTAGCCTCTGAGTCCCAGGGGACTAAGGGATGCGAGAATATATTGATGTGTAAAATGTCCATTGGGAGTTTCAATTAAATTCTAAAGTTGTTTAGTTGTGAAAAAATGTAGTAGGAATTAGCTTTCTACAAAGATTCACACTCCTTCAACTTTGATTGGAGTTTTAGCCTTTTATTGCATATTGCTTTTTCTTTATGGTGTCAGCCCTGCAAGAAGATTTTTTTTTTTTCATTAGAAGCACCTGGTTTGATTATTTTTGAAAGGTCTTGGACGCCAAGTTGATTGCTCAAGTTTTATATGTCTTGTTTTTGTGCTTTTAGGGAATATAGATTGTGATCATGTCGATGAGTTGAACCTATATATATTATTACAATTGCACCTTCAAGATCATGTTCTCAAATGTCATTGACCTTAATTCTTGCATGTGCCTTAGCCAAACTGTGGTTTTGTTTTTTTTTTGAACTTTCTCTTTTTGTTAATCTCTCTTTATGGCATTTAATTTTCATCATTATGTAGAAGACATTTAATAAATTTTTTTTATGATGTGAATTTTTATTTTTCTATAGTTTATTTTTACCATAAAATCTAGAAGATTAAAGTTGTGGGTGAAGCAAATCTTGTGAAGAAGATGTTTGCTAGAAGATACTCGGCTGGAATTTACGAAGAAAGTTGGAAAAATGATCTGGAGCACATTATTCGTGTAGCCGTGTTTTTCTTGTTAGTAGTTCCCTAAGTTCGTATCCAAGTGGCTTATGCCAGGATATGCCAGTTGTTTTAAGTGGGCTCTTTGAAGAATGCGGCGTGGCTACCACTGTAACTACTAACTGGGTCATGTTCCATAAAGGAGTTGAAGAAAATAACGTTAACATGTGAAAATTAAATTTTAGCGCCGTCAGTGGAAAGGGTCAGTGGATTGCTACTTTCTTTGTTATCAATTCCAGTATAATTTCATTTTGTACATCTAAAGTTTGCCGAGTTATAGGCTCATATCCATAAGAACAGCCACAACAATTTACTTTACTTTGTTTGTGCCCACCAAAGTCTTATTCAGTAATCCCTCTTATCCGCGTCGTGGGACCTGTCAAAGGCTCTGTTCTCCACTAAATTTTTTTGATTAAAAAGAGCCAGAATGACCAAATTTAATTCGAAAAAAGCATGTAGTTAGCTTTGGACGGCAAGGAAAACAATTTTTTTCGGCTCCGTATTATGACACCAAGCACATAACCTAATTAATTATAACATAAGCTTCAAGGAAAAACAAAATGTCAAGCCTTCTAAATAAGATCAACAGAAAAACCAAAACTCACAAACAAAATATTTAGAGTTGCGGTCACGACCAGAAGCCATTACAGGTTTATAGAACTCATTACTTCTCGTGACTATTATTTCAGTTGACGAGAAAAATAGACACTGAAATTAAAATCAAAATTTGAGAACAAAAAATATAGATGACCAATGCACTCCAAAAGTTAAAAAGAGAAGGGAGTGATAAATGATGGAAAGTAATACATACACTATTGCTCCAAGGGAACGGATCAAAATCCATAATGACCCAACAATGAAGCCCTACAAAAACAAAAAATGACCAAAACTTTTGGCAATTTTAAACTGATTGACTCGAAAAGCAAGGAGAAGTAGAAAGCAAATGTATCGAAATGTGTCACTTCCAATTGAACATATGACGCACAAGAAGAGAAGATAAACCCTAACGATAGATTTGCTTAGAGAGGAGTAATTGTGATGAAGGCGGCCCTTCAGGCCTACTCTTTATATTTTGTGAAGAGAACGGTGCGTATTCCATGAACGTAAGATGGATCTGTGTTTCCATTAACTTCTTAATAAAATTTTACCAAATCACTCGGCGGTCTGGTCTACCAAGCTTTGATTTGAGCGGCCTTTTCTCGCAAGAGTATGGATTGAAGGACCTGAAGAATTGGTGTATCATAATCAACACCTTCCAATCCATTCAGGGACTTCTGTGGAAGCCCAGTAGTGAATTTTTTATTCCGTCACATGCGAATTTATCGTTTTTTAAAAAATAAAATAATAATAATAAATTAATAAAAACAAAATGAAACACATAAAGGATACGACTTCATCATAAATATTAATTACAATCAGTTGATCAATTATTATGTAAAAAAATTCATCAACCACAAATAATAATTATAATAAATTTGTGTTAAATCTTGTGCCGTTTACTGTGTATTATAAATATAACATAACAAAAAGTATATCACTAGATGTTGTGGCTGACGTAGTCGAAAAGAAATCACTGGAGAATTTTGTCCGCAGATGCCATTTCGTAGATACAACTTGTTGTGACCTGACATTTTGGGTGCAAATGTATTATATATGCAACATATTCTTACCACCACGTCCGATCGACCATGTAAAAGGCAGAATATAATGGCTCAAGGTTGTTTTCTCTGGCTAGCATAATTCGTAGTAGGGAAAATTTTCAATAAAGCTTACATAACCAATAGAGAAAAGAAAATCATTCTTGTCGCTTATCCTGCATCAGCCAAAGTTGAATTCCAATTATATTTACGTCGCTTATGTGGCCACCCACCGTTGTTGCCCTTATCATAATCCATAGCAATTGTTTACCTAATAATTGTGATTTGAAAACTAAGTTTCATTTTCAATCGCTTTAGGCAAGACTTTCCATCTTCACGCCACATCGCAATTACCTTTACCTGCACGATTATTATGATTATTATGATCATCGTGACACCATTTTTCCTTTATAACATACTTTCCACTTGCCACATTATTGTGCGCTGGCAACGAGATATATTCGATATGAAAAACTTCATTTGCTTGTGGGGGCTTGCTGTTCTTGTGTTGAAATTAGAAACAAAGAAAGGTGACAAAACTCGTTGACATATTAATAAAAAAAAAACAAAAGAAAAAAATTGATAAAAAAATAATTTAAATTCATTTTCGTCAAATGTAACTTTTTACAAGAAAAATAAGATGGTCTGGAAAATGAAATAATTCGAACATATTCATGAATTTAACATTGCATGTTAATTTAAAATCGAAAATAGTAAATTTATTATATTTTTATTGATATATTTTTTTTCTTTATGACATTTAGATCTTTTGATTATAAAATTTACTTATTTATATTTGAAATTAAAAAAAAGGTAATAAATGAATAGAATTAACATAAAAAGATGGAACTGAAGCTTTTTTAATTTTGAGATAATTCATGCCTATCTTCCTTCTCCATTCTCCCTTTGGGTTGTCTCTTTTAAATTTCCAATGAGACCGATTCTTTAGTGAAATTAATTACAGCCATAGAGCGCCGTAAAGTCAATTAAAGGAGCCTACAGTTCATCGGATCATACGAATGATCTAATGGATGGATGGGTTTGAACTTGGACTGCCTCGGCACAAATGGGATATAATCATCTTCCATAATGGTGGGCAGACCAAAGTGGGAGACAGTATTTCCTTCTTTTACGATTTATTTTACGTCTCAGCATTTAGTTAGTTTCTCGTGCAACGGTTTTTCTTTGACATGTAATCACTTACCACAATTAAAACCAAGAGAATTCGTTATTAAAAATTTTCCGTGTTCATATAGTTATGGGATTTGCTCAAAGTCAGAAAATGAGCGACAGCATAGTGATAGGATTTTATTTTGGGGCTTAGGTTTGCCTAAAGCACAAATTTCTCAAGTTGTGATGTATGGGAAACGATAAAATTCATATAATTTCACTTTTATTTTTACACAAAAAGATTGTTTACTTCATCTATTGAATTAGATAATTACCGAGCCTTACTATTGGAGTCAATGAACGAAACTTTGGTAGAATAATAAATGGTGGTGTCCCTGCAGGATGACTTTTTGAGTATGCCCAAAACCACGCGTCATTGTTATGGATCGTGATCAGGAACTTCGCAATGAGAAGGACCTGATTAGAGGTAAACTTTATGCAATGACTAAAGACACGGTCCTCCGGGTGATTCCAAAACTAATTAATGTACGTTTCAGAATTGAATCATTTCTGCATTCCTGCCGCAGAAAGAGACTGAAAACGACCGTTGGTAGACAATACATATCCATTGATTACTAGAGTTCCTATTGGCAAAGATAAGCACTGGAAATTTTCTCTCTTTCACGTGGATGATCGAATAGAGACTCACAGAACCCATACAAATGGCAACAATTGTGCTTCTTACTCCTACATTTGCGTTTCTCTGCCGTCTTGCTGAGCCCAACACACCAACCAATTGTTAAGAAATGCTTCATCTCTGTGTGGGGCACTCAATAGCCTCTTGCCACCTGTCCTCCCAATTTTGTTTCCATGCAGGTTGGTACTGGATAAAGATGCTTGGCATTTAGAAGTATCTTGTGCCATTTTTAAAATTTTTTTTTTTTAAAGAAGAAAGAAATTGTATGGGGACTACGTGCACTAGTCTTCAATTGATGATCTGCACTGTATTCACTCGGCAAATAAACTAATAATTTGTCCATGTCAAACTATGCTTAACTCACCTATCTAGCTAAAGGCTCTTAATATTTTCTAAGACTAAAAGTTATTCAATTGTGGCCAAATTTAACGTTTACTTTGTCAACTAAGTTAATTAATGTTTTCATGTGTCCCTTAACACCATATATTGACAACAACAACAATAAAGCATTAATTCTACATTTAATCCAAGTTGACTATACAAATTCTTTCTCGTGATTTTGCTGTATTATGCACGAAACCTTACATTGATCGGGAAGAAAAAACCAAGTTGATTAGAAACCTACATTGTTTTCGTTGTTTGCGTACATGCGCGTACGTGTCAATGCATGGGGTTGATTCGTTATCCTTGTGCTTGGACAATTGATGCCTGGCATTTTACCGGATTCTGACTCGATTAATAATGGTGGCTTGGCCCTGTTTGGACGTGTTGGCTCGAGTCCATTTGGCAGACACAGCATGCATTTGCTTTGACATTAACAAATCAAAGATGTTTTATGGTATATGCCATCATTAGATTGTGTCTAGAGCAAAAGATCCAGCATTTCAGATATAGTTGGTTGTGGTAATCGTGATCCTGCTCATGAAACTTATGCTTAGTGGCTTAGTTAATTCATTGTGATCTAGCTCATGAAACTAATGCTTCGTGGTTTGGTTACTTAACTGGACGAAAAATCATACGATTTTATGATTATTTAGATGTTCTTCAGTCGGGCTTTATTAACTCCATTTGCTTATAGCTAGTTCACTTTACCTTTTTGTTTTTGTGTTATCTCTTTTTATACTTGTTTATTTGTATGATTTAAACTTTTTACTAAATGCTCAATATTTTATTATTATCAAAACTCAATATCAAACCTTACGGTTCCAATAGTTCTTTGATTTCACAAGCCATCTTACATCAATCTTAATATCAAAGACAACATTCAATCCAAAACATATGCACGACATTCAAAAATCTGTATTTTCCCTGCCACACTGCTGCCTCGTCGGACTGCCACCATCACTGCCAGAAACCATTAAGGGCAAAAACCCATGGTCCATACATGTATGTTTATCCACCAGATTTGAATAGCAATATCCCTACTTGGGGATCTAATTGTATAGGAAAGAATGGACATCAAGTCAAATATATATATATATATATATAAAGAAAAGGAAACCAGCCCATTAGGTCACAATCCATCATGGAGCACGCTGAATTAGATGTGCAGGATTCCTAACTTACTTGAGTATTTGGATTAATTAGTCTGTTCACAAAAGCTTAAAAATGCGAAAGCAAGAGAGGTATGGACGAAAGTCTCGATGTTGTCCTTTATCATATTCGCCAATGTGCTCTTCCTGATGTTTTACAAAGTTTGTAAATAAAGTAACCCAAACAGTCAAATACCCACATTAGTTTCGGGTAAATGATTCTCAACTGGATGCTAACAATCAGTCGGAGTTCGAACTCATCAAGCGGTTTGCGAATTCAGTGGCAGATACACTAGCATTATAAAGTATCAATCGGCTCTATTGTTGGTTTTAGGTACTGTGTTGGCTCTGATTCTGGGATTTATCAAATCCATTCCCAAACTTTGTATATGCAGTTACATAGCTCTGGTTTAATCCAGACAATTTCCAATTTAATTCACTTAAAATATTAAACAAATTAAATCAATTTTAAATGTGAGTAAAAAAAAACTTTAAATAAAGTTTAGTTGAAAAAAAAAGACCATATTAATTTATATTATATAAAATTATATATATATATATATGTGTGTTATATTCATAGAAACATGAATAAAAATAGTAAGCACCCATCATCAGTACTTGGTTTTTCATTTCCAAAAGTTCTTCCAAGGAGCTTGCAAAGTGCCTCACGAGGTCTTCTGTTTGTAAATGGAAACTATTTATAAATAAGACTGATTTAGTTGATGAAATTGTGTTGCATCTGTAATTTATTTTATTGAGTCTTAAAAAAAATTATTTATTTAAAAAATTAGTTGTGGTTAGTACGAAAAACGTGACCTACTGAGATTCTCTAGGATCTGGAACTAGTAAGACTTCAGCAAAATTGTCATTAATTAATACATTTTGTTTCTCTTTATGTCACAAAAGAGATTGAAAGGGAAAAGATAAGTGGCGACGATTGAGCAAGCTTTTGTGTATACGACGGTCACTTGCATCAGAGGAGATGGCAATCAAAATAATAGCGCATTCATGGTAAAGATTGGTATTGCTTGCCTAAGATGATTTGACTTGATATTCATAGCTGGTCATTCGTATCTAACTTGAACAACAATTAACAAATTATTTGGTTCACTTAGTTAAGTTTATTTGTTTATTCGGTAGCCGAACTTTTGTTGAAGACCCAAATTTGTCCAGATCAAGTACCTCTATTTGGGCAGACCTTTTTCCATGTATTCCACTTTCTTTCTTACAATGACATAAGTTTGGTTTATCAGAAGCAAAACCCATTGCAGAATTCCCTGACGTGTATAAGTTTGTTCAGATATCATTCAGACGAGTGATTATGATGTAGCAATTAATTTTAACACAATGGTAAATGGAATCGTGTCAAGAGTCATAAGTTTTAGAGTGTTCTTGTTGAGGGGCCATTTATTTTCTCTTTTCAACCCCACTTTCGGTTTTTGGTCACAGGTCTCGTTTATCTTATATTCATCGCCATTTAATCAGAATGCGTTTCTAAATTACTTTCAACCTTCTTCGTAAAGTATAATTGTATTTGTGGACCAGCAGGGACAGTTGATCTTAGACATATTATGCAAAAGTCACCATACCAATTAAAGGTGTTTTGTCTGGGTTCGATGAACCTCGAATAGACTACACAGAGAATAGTATTTCCCTTACGTCCTTTCATCTCACCATTCGATGAGATTTGATTTCAAGTCTCAGCCTTTGAAAACAACACCATTAACAAGCCAGATTGGAATGTCGAAATTCACATGTATCTTGTTCTGTTGGAATCCAGAATGGCAATATTAAAAGCTAATGATTATAAATACATGTTTGGTTTTATTGTTATTAGTGAATCAAAAGCCATTGCTCAATCGTTGTTAACTAAGTTATCAGCGGTTTCTAATTATCAGTTTCTGCCAATTAAATTTTAGATCCAGTTACTTCTTCACAAAAGGGTCCGAGGTACATTTGTGGACCGAGCTTACTTCTTCACAAAAGCGTCCATATTCTGAGGCGTGAGAAAGTTGGACACTCCAGGGCCTGGCTGAGAGTACCAAGGACTTACCCATACAACACCTTTTGCTTCTTCTTCTTCTTCTTCTTCTTATAACACTTTAGCGTGACAAGTTATCTCTACATTAAAATATGATGGTATTTTGAAGGACCGTATGACAAGTTATCTCTACATTAAAATATGATGGTATTTTGAAGGACCGTATGAATGGAAATTTCGTAGAAAGAGGTACGTTCGAATAAGTTATGTCTTGCTTGGTGTGAAAAGAGTAGAATGAGGAACAAAAGGACGCGAAAAAAAGGCTGCATTCCTAGTCATACGTGAGGTGGAGGAAAAGAGAAAAAGTCAATCGCTATGACATAGACCCCTTGAGGCCACTAACTCTTTTCCTTCCAAAATAGCAGGAATTTTGAGGAAGGAAAAGAAATTGTTAGGTTTGCCATCAAGAATCGGACTTTTCGGCTAGACAAAAAGGCATTCTTTTATTTACCTCTTTTTGCTTTTTTCTTTGAGGTTATACATGAGGTTTGTAATTATGTTTGTTTCCTTCATTATTTCCGCAAACGGATGGGTTCAATACGAGAAAATGGTTGAGTTGAAAAGGACATTTAAAAAGCAAGAACAAAGAAATCCAATATAAAATGGGATGCAAATGGCTACCGTCTGTTCAAAGTCTTATAATAGAAAACTTCAAATATCTTATCCTTTGTATAAGATAAAAGTTAGATTAGGTGCACTAAACAAAAATATTATATAAGCATGAATTTTTTTGACGCAAATTTAACGTAAGCTTAAAAAAAAATCACGTTACATCATCTTAATTATTAACTATATATTCACAATTTTTAATCTTTGATTATAATTAATAATTAAAACTAAATATATGTGTAATCAATAGTTATAGTATTGTCATCCACCTACGTATATGTCCCATACCAAGACAACTCGCCTCCATCAGATGAAGCCCCATGCAAAAATGTATCAGTCCAGATAGCTTAACGTGGGTTTTATGCATGGTACAAAAATTCCATGTCTGTCAAACTATTTAAGACCATAGATCAAATCAGTTCTCCTAGCATGAAATAGGTATGGAGCAAAGAGGGGATCGAGAGAGAACTACACTCAAAAGGTTTTTTTTCTGATCAAAGGACTACACTGAGGTTAGACAGACAAAACTAGCAAACATTAATTTTGGACCCAGCGGAAAACAGAAAACCTGGTTATTCTGAGTGGCATACAGGTTAGCATGGGAAACGATAGCACCTTAAAAATTTGACCGACTTTTATTATTATTATTATCTTCTTCTTTTTGGGTTAATGACTTTTAATGTTTTTTAATTCTTAAAAAAAAAAAAAAAAGAGAAAAGAAAAGTCCATCTCGATGATTCAGCACTTGCTATTCAAATCCCCCACAACGGATAAGCCTCGGAGTCCAAGTTGTACCCAATGCGGCAACGACCTGAAACATCCAACCACCTTTCACCACGTGTCGCGACCATTAAAAATCACAACTGTGGGCCCCGCCACTTTCCCGGATTAGCTGGGCGATCGTCGCACCATTGAGACAAGTAAATACGACCAAATATATATATATATATATATATATATGAGAAAGAAGAAAAAACCCGACGCCGTTTGGACAACGTTGTCGTTTAGTGACTGAGCTTTCTATAAGTACGTGGCTTCAGAGGGGCAAAGGACTTGCTCGTTCAACAAATAGCATTGTACGTGTTATTCTCTGCGCGTAAAACTCCACCATTTTCTGTGCTCTGGCGTTTATTGCCTCTCCTTTCTTCAACTTCTTTTGTTTAATAAGAAAACTCTCTGTTCTGCAATTCCGTCGTTAATTGTTTTTTGGGTTTCGCTTTGTGAAGAAAAAGGAAGAAAAACAACCTAAAGAGAAAAAATGTGTGGGATATTAGCTGTTCTTGGTTGCTCCGATGATTCTCAGGCTAAAAGGGTTCGCGTCCTTGAGCTCTCTCGCAGGCAATTCTCTTTCCTTCTCACACTCATTATCTCACTTTCTAGGTTTATCCATATATAAGAAATATTTTTCCATTTTTATGAGAATGTATATCTATACATATATAACAAACACTGTTAAATTTTGTGTAGATTTCAATTTTTTTATTATTGTTAAAGTAGAATATATTTTTTATATTAAATTTTATGTAATAATTTAAATTTTTAAATAATTTTTTTGTGATTAAATAAGTTTATATTTAAATTACGTATAAGTACTAAAATATAATATATAATTTATGTCTTACGCCGTAAGTTATTTAATTGATTATTATAATTCGGCGAATATTTTAACCAAACTTCTCTTCTTCTTCTTTTTTCAGTATTTCCTTTTTTTTCTTGTAATTTCGTGGGGATAATTAATTAAATATGTATCATGTGCAATTTTTATTTAATCGTTAGTTGAAACACTACGCGCGGGACCCTTAATTTAATGGACAGTGGTATGATGGCCAAAGAAACAAACCAATTTATAGGTACATGAGTGACGCTATTCCTTGTTGTAAGCGGGCCCAATGTCCAGACACTACGATGAACCCGATTTGGAAATTTAAAGAAAAAAAAATTCCGAAGACCTTGTTCAAAAATGGAGACTAACTGTAATTGGGAGACTCTTAAGTAACGGTAATTGGAATGGGAAGCATCAATTATTGTCATTTGTGCTTTTGCCGTGACAGATTGAAGCACCGTGGTCCCGACTGGAGTGGGCTATACCAACATGGTGACTTCTACTTGGGTCATCAACGTCTTGCAATAATCGATCCCGCTTCTGGTGATCAACCCCTTTTTAATGAAGACGAGAAGATCGTTGTCACGGTAGCTTTCTAACTTTTGATTAATCTTAATTGGTTTACTGAAACCTTCAAGCACCTGAAATAAAGAACTCTAATTTTGCAATTTCCACCAAGTCTAAATCAGTTACAAATTAATTGGGGTACCTTTTTTTTGGGGGGGGGGGGGCTTATGCAGGTCAATGGAGAAATTTACAATCATGAAGTACTAAGAAAGAGATTGCAAAATCATAAGTTCCGGACTGGCAGTGACTGTGATGTTATCGCTCATCTGGTTGGTTGGTTACCGTAGCGAATTTTATGGTCGAATTGATTTTTTTTTTTTTTTTGATCTTTTTTGTGAATTGTCTTCGATTGAAAATCGAACTAAATTCATCTGGAATGTTTGAATAGTACGAAGAATATGGAGAGAACTTTGTGGACATGTTGGATGGAATGTTCTCGTTTGTTCTGTTGGATACTCGGGACAACAGTTTCATTGTTGCCCGTGATGCCATTGGAATCACCTCCCTGTATATTGGCTGGGGACTTGATGGTAACGTGTCCTTGGATCTTGTTTCTGGACTCAATCGTGCATAGTTTTTACCTCCCTGCAAGTATGGTTGGGATGTGCTTGTGTAAATTTCTTGTCTGTTTTCGTTAGGCTCCATTTGGATTTCATCTGAATTGAAAGGCCTTAATGATGACTGTGAGCATTTTGAGTGCTTTCCACCTGGTCACCTGTACTCCAGCAAATCAGGTGGATTAAGGAGATGGTATAATCCTCCTTGGTTTGCCGAGTCGATTCCATCAAGTCTGTATGATCCACTTGCTCTGCGACGTGCATTCGAACATGTGAGAACCCACGAGGGCTCCTACGGGATCAATAGCAACCGTATTAATTTCTCTTAATAGCTCAACAAGAGTCTAATCTATTATGCGCTATGTAGGCTGTCATTAAGAGGCTCATGACCGACGTGCCTTTTGGAGTTTTGCTATCTGGGGGCTTAGATTCCTCTTTAGTTGCCTCTATCACTGCTCGCCACTTAGCAGGCACAAAGGCGGCCAAGCAGTGGGGAGCACAGCTTCATTCCTTTTGTGTTGGCCTAGAGGTTTGTCCAGATTATCTCAATGATACTAATTAGAGGTCTTTTCTCTCTTTCCTTAACCATGCCTCCTATCTTTTGCACAGGGTTCGCCGGATTTGAAGGCTGCAAAAGAAGTTGCTGATTACTTGGGGACTGTTCACCATGAATTTCACTTTACCGTTCAGGTATCCAATCAAAAAGAACATTTAAGATCAATCATGTATAAGTTTTAAGTGTATGCTTTTGGCATGTGACAGGATGGTATTGATGCCATTGAAGATGTCATATACCATATTGAAACGTATGATGTCACAACCATCAGGGCAAGTACCCCTATGTTTCTCATGGCGCGTAAGATTAAGGCACTAGGAGTGAAAATGGTTATTTCAGGGGAAGGCTCTGATGAGATCTTTGGTGGGTATCTATACTTCCACAAGGCACCTAATAAGGAAGAGTTCCACCGCGAAACTTGTCGTAAGGTAACTTTGAGTTTTGTTGTTGCATAGTTGATAGCCAACAAGTGTTTCTGTTTTATATTTTTGTTAATGTGCCTAAAGGCCAGCCACGAATGTGACTTATTTAAACTTTTGTTCGTGTAGATAAAGGCCCTCCATCAATATGACTGCTTGAGAGCTAACAAAGCCACATCTGCCTGGGGACTGGAAGCCCGAGTCCCTTTCTTGGACAAGGAATTTATTAATGTTGCCATGGCCATTGACCCTGAATGGAAGATGGTAGTAGAGTGCCGCTTCATTTTTTATCTTCTTCTACTGGGATGTTTCATTGCATATTCTTGTTTCACAGTTTTAACGCTTTAGAACCACTTAGGCAGGCTTATTAATAATATTCCATAAATTTCAGATTAAACCAGAACAAGGACACATTGAAAAATGGGTTCTTAGAAGGGCCTTTGATGATGAGGAGCATCCCTACCTGCCAAAGGTCTGTCTACCGATAAATGTTCGTTTCTCCTATCCTTTTATCAAATTGATGGATTGGACTTAACATGCTCTCTTTGATAACTGCAGCATATTTTGTACAGGCAGAAAGAACAATTCAGTGATGGTGTTGGCTATAGCTGGATTGATGGTCTCAAAGCACAAGCTGATCAGCATGTACATATTTGATCCTTATTTTAAGGGGGTTTTGTTGGCATTTTATATTATATTTGAATCTGGAGTTGGGTTTGGAGTTTGGCTAGCTTGTAATTAATCCCAAATCCATAATTTTCAGGTCACAGACAAGATGATGCAGAATGCTGAACATATCTTCCCACATAATACCCCAACTACCAAAGAGGCCTACTATTATAGAATGATTTTTGAGAGGTTCTTCCCACAGGTGATTCAATCAGATCATCACTGATGCAAGGCACAGTAAAAATTCTGCTAAGTTTGTTGGGATTTTTAATTTAGTATTGTCTGTGTGTCATAATTTACAGAACTCAGCCAGGCTGACAGTTCCTGGAGGAGCCAGTGTAGCTTGTAGCACTGCAAAAGCTATTGAGTGGGATGCTTCATGGTCGAAGAATCTTGATCCTTCTGGCAGAGCTGCTTTAGGTGTTCATCTTTCAGCTTATGACGAGCTGGCAGCTGCCTCCAGTAATGGAATGGCGCCGCCAAATATTATGAATGGCATGCCGCACATGATGGAAATTAGTACCTCAGAACTCGCAGTCAAGATCTAGTAACACTTTTTCGCACCATTAGAACTTACATTAATTGGGTCAATGCATAAATCATATGTAATATTCAGAATTAAGATATCCCAGCCTGGGACTGTATTATTGTGACGAACTTTGAATTCGATCTCGACAAAAAAGAACACTGCAAGGCTTATGGATTCTGATTCAAATTGCCTCGTTTTGCTACAATTAATAAATTACTCTTCAAACCACGACCCTCTGTGCCAAGAACTCACAGAGCTAATTGCAAATAAAAGGACCAAGTACAAACTCTGGGAAGGATTTCACGAAGATGGCTTTGAGCTTGGGTTCCATCTTTGTGCCAAGACCTGGCCTTTTACAAAATCAAAAGGCACCGGGCCTAACCAGGCGATGTGCCGACCAACTGAAAAGTGCGTTACATTACACAATCTACCATTTTCAGCTGTTGAAGTAACCAAAACAACTAATTCATTAGCTTGCAAACCAAAATTGATCCTTTTGAAAACAAAGCGGGTATTATAATACCAAGTATCGTAAAATCTGTTTATACCCAAGAAATATATTGAAACATTTGGACAATTCAAATCCCCTCGCAACGATGCATAAGCTTGCACATTAGAATAACCAGGCATAAACCACCAAATAGAAACTAACAAGAAAAGCATAACTAAACGGACAAAAGTACCGAAGGTGATTTTTCTCATGTGTCTTTGCAAAATCCAGTCAAGTTTATCTCAGCAAACATCTTCTTTTCAGTATCTGCTTGACCCAACATTAATAGAAATCACAGCATAACATAAAGATGTACAGAGAATAAAATTAAATACATAAGGAGAGTTTAACAAAAAGAGAAGGCTCAAGAAAACTACAGTTCCGCCAATGGACAATTGGGATTTAAAATATCATTGACATTTGAGAACAAGATCTAATAGGCACAATTATAATCACACACAATGGCTCAACTCAACGACAAATATCACATTCTGACTTCTCTCAAAACATGCATATAGGACACATTTAGGAGACAAAAAGGCTTGACCCATCAGCTTGGCATGTAAGCTCTTATAAAAATTGTAGACATCAAGATTCAAATTGTAACCATCCATTTATATAATTAAACTGTAAAAATTTATCAAATGGACAAGCCATTCACGTTGGCAAAGACATGGAATTTTTTTGGAAACACAAAGACTTCAATCAATGTTAAGAAAAAATTCAAGTAGGGTTAAGTGATAAATAGATTCATAAATTTGATATTATATTTTTATTTAAAATTTTAAAATTGAGTTCATAAGTCATTTTTATTCAAATATTTTTTATAAATTTTTTTGATCATATAATTTTTAATTTTTTATCTTGTTTGTCTTTTTAAATTTTGTCAAACATGAGGCTCTGTGAAGGACGTCGTCACCGGAAAAGGGTGCTGCCGATGAGAGATTGTTGAAGTGTTAAATCAATTGTAAATAAATAAAACGGTGCGTTTTAGTAAGCTATAGGAGTGGAAGCGGAGAGGCCATGTGTGTAAGGGAAGGTAACTATCCATTGCAAAAAACAAGAAACCAGAAATTGAAATTTCCATTCTCTCTCTCCCTCTCTCTACTCTCGTTACTTGAATCGTGATTCTGTTTAGAAATCATCGTCGCTAACCCTAACTTTCCGGAGGGCGTGACAAATCTGGTATCAAATCAGTCGATTCCGCGGCAGCAAGCGGAATCTGGCGAAGAAATCGAAGAACGTGGGAACTGGTGAAACCGCCATGCCTGCAGATAAGGAAGAAGCCATTAGAAGGCTGGAGGAACAATATTCCAATTTACAATAGGATAACGCAACCTTGAAGCAACTGGTGGAGGCGCTTTCACAAAAGGTCACCAACTACTTTGATCGAGGTAAGGACACAGGACAATCTCACCTTGATAATGGTAGAACAGTAGAGTTGCCGGAGACCACAGATCCTAAGAGTGCAAATGGAAATCAAAATCTGAGGGAGCAACCGGGGATTCTGCCTTTATCAAAAGAATTTGAGAAAAAATTTTACGGGAGACGTAGTGAGAAAGATGGAAGTAAGGAAGAGAATCCTAGCCTGAATCCTAGGGTCTCTCTACTCTATTTTGGAGGAACAAACCCTAGGAAGTGGATTATGAAGTGCAATCGTTATTTTCGCTTATGTAATGTGACCATGGAGGATAGAGTGGGGGTAGCAGCAATGTACTTAGGGGAGCAAGCAAAATTGTGGTATGAAGGTTGGCTGATGGATCAAAAGGAAGTAGTCTAGGAAAAGTTTGTAGATGACCTGTTTGTATGGTTTGGAATGAGTAAATTCTCGGATATAGTACAGGAATTCAACAAACTGACACAGGAAGGGTTGCTACGAGAGTACCAAGAGAAGTTTAGAGAGCTTAAGGCGTTAATGAAGAATGCTAATCCACACTTGACAGAAGAATACTTCATGTCAAGTTACATTAGTAGGTTACGGGATTCTATTAAATCTGCCATGAAGATGTGGGAGCCTAAGTCCTTAAACCACTTATATGAACTGTCAAGATTACAGGAATAGGTGGTTGCCAATATGGGGAAAGTGCAAAGAAGCATAGCTAAGGCAACTATAGTGGATAGACAGAATGCAGGGATAACTTTCAAGGAGTCCAACCACACAGAGGAAAGGAATTATGGATGGAGTAACAAGGTCAGTATGAGGAGGCCAAATGTCCCTAACACAATTAGAAGAGAGACGAGGAATCCACATGAAGGGAACAGAAAGATGAATGCTTGTTGGAGGTGTGGAGAGAGGTATTTTCCAGGCCACCAATGTAATAGAAGGAATACTTTTAATACAATGGAAGGAGAGATGATATGGGAAAGAGAAAAAGAAGGGGAAGAGGACAGCAATGATGAATTTCAGAAATTAGAATCAGAGCTAAGGCAAGAGCTACAAGGCTCTATTTCTATTTATGCCTTAACTGGAGCTGCAGGATTGAACACCATGCATGTGAAAGGGCAAATTGGCAATAGGAATATAATGATCTTAATTGAATCAGGGAGTACACATAGCTTCCTGAATTCAGCTTTAGCCAAAGAGATTTCCTGTATGTGGGTTCCCACGCAACCACTGGTGATCACAGTTGGTGATGGGTATAAAGTAACTAGCAAGGAGAAAGTTTGTGATTTGGAATGGAGAATACAAGGGCAAGTGTTTAAGGCTGATATCAGGATCATGAATTTAGACTCTTTGGATATGGTACTAGGGGTGGATTGGTTGGGAAAGTTCAACTCCATACTGATGGATTTTAAATATTGTAAGCTATCCTTTGTGAAGGAAGGAAAAACAGTGGAGATTCTAGGCACAACAAACAAACGGGTGGCTCCATTTGGCTGAGTGGTGGTACAACAGTAGTTATCAGTCATCCTGGAAAATCACACCTTTCCAAGCCTTACACGGGTACCCTTCACCTCAATTCATAGAACTACCCTTACAAGAATCCAGGGTGGCAACTGCAGGACAATGGGTGCAAGAAAGACAACACATCAGTGGAATGCTGCGAGAACAGCTTCTTAAAGCATAGAACAGGATAAAGCAGATTGCAGACAAGAAGCGATCTGAGAGAGTCTTCCACATAGGGGACTGGGTGTACTTGAAGCTCCAACCCTACAGGCAGGTTTCGGTGGCACTCAGGAAGAATTTGAAACTGGCTTCCAAGTTTTACGGGCCGTTTCAGATGGTAGAAAAGATTGGAGAGGTGGCATATAAGCTGCAGCTACCCAGCACAGCAGACATTCATCCTGTTTTTCATGTGTCACTTTTGAAGCGCTCAATGAAGCAGTCAGGACAGCTCATGCCGCAGCTACCAGTAATGGGAAGAGAAGGACAGCCATTAGCAGAGCCACTTGCAGTGCTCAACGAAGGATGGTGAAGTGTCATAACAGAGCTGTGCCCCAGGTGCTAGTACATTGGTCGAATTTGGCAGAATCAGATGCAACATGGGAGGATTGGTCCTTCCTTAAGGCGTAGTTCCCAGATTTCCAGCCTTGAGAGCAAGGCTTGAAGGGGAGGGTATTGTCAAACATGAGGTTCTGTGAAGGTGAAGGAGGTCACTGGAAAAGGGTACTGCCGATTGAATATTGTTGAAGTGTTAAATCAATTGTAAATAAATAAAACGGTGCGTTTTAATAAGCTGTAGGAATGAAAGTGGGGAGGCCACGTGTATAAGAGAGGGTAATTGTAAAAAATAAGAAACTAGAAATTGAAATTTTCTTTTTTTCTCAACAATTCTGTTTCTCTCTCTTTCTCTTTCTTCTCTCGTTGCTTGAATCGTGATTCTGTTTTGAAATCATCGTCGCTAACCCTAACTTTCCGGAGGGTGTAACAAATTTTTATCGATATATAACTACATAATTCCTTAACCACTTTAGATTTTCTGATTAGTGCGGCTCACGGGGGCATTCTTGCTTATTTTTGTACAACGGAGTTAGCCTTTGCACGTGGTTTAAACGTGCTAACTTGCGCGCGGCAGTTAATTGTGAAAAAGGATGAAGTAAGTAGAATTTGGTTTAGACGTACTAACTTCTACAGCACTTAATTGTGAAAAAAGATAAGTTAAGTAGGATTTGAGTGAATTAGCGAAAAATTTATAGTCGTAAAAAAGACTTATAAAAAATAAATAAGTGAAATGAAAGAGTTTACTGGATAATTTTACAAGTAAATTTATATTAAGAAAAAAATTGTGATGTACAAATGAAATGAAATGAAAGAAGTAACTATTTATCTTAAAGAAAAAATTTTAAAATAAAATATTTTTCGTATTTTAAATAAATATTTAATATAAGTTTTTTAAAATTTTTTTAAGTAATTGTGGTACTCAAATAGGCTAGACAACCCGTAGAAATTTGGTTTTAACCGAATTTGCACCTAAGGATGTAAATGGGCGAATCAACGTATCCTTGTGACAGAATGCTTTGTTCGTTTCCTCGGAAGCTCCGAAACTAGTACAACATTTTTTTTCCTGTCCCAGTAGGTGGATCCGACAGAACAGAAACTAAGATTAGGGCTTGTGAGACGATCTGGGAACCGTTTGTTAAGAAAAAAATTTTGAAGTCAAATTATTTGATTTGCTAGGTCAGTGTTGGTGAGCGAATCATGAACAACGGGGGGAAAAGGCGATTGAGAGAAAATGGCGATGGAGGGGAGGATGATGATGATGATGATATGGAGGAGGATGGGCTGGAGGCGTGGGAGAGGACGTACGCCGACGAAAGATCGTGGGAGGCTTTGCAAGAGGACGAGTCAGGACTTCTCCGTCCCATTGACGATAAGGCTGTTCATCACGCTCAGTATCGGCGCCGCCTTCGGTCTCTTTCCGCCACCGCTCGCATCCAGAAGGGCCTCATTCGGTTTCTCTTTGTGGTTGTTGACCTCTCCAAGGTGTTTTGCTTTATTTGCTTTTTTAACAATTCGTGAGCTTAATTAGGTTTATTTGCTGGGCTATTGGTTGTCTCGAAATTAGTCTTTTAGGCATAGAAGAACTAGTGTTTTCCACGGATTTTGGTTTGCGAATTGTGTTTTATAAAAGAAAAGAATTCACGCAAAGATACATTTTTTCCTGGATTTTACGGTGCTTAAAGCAAAAAGGGTGTTCCCCGATACTCCCATACAGCGGGTCGGAGGAAAGGCCGGATTTCTGCTTACTCATACCTGTGATCTCCGGGTCACACCTTACTGTTAGCGTGTTTCAGTTGAAAACTACAACTTTTGAACTAAAATTTTCCAAGTGAAGTCGGTATAAACATCGGTTTTGTTATGGGAAAATGTCAGTAGAGTCCACTAGAGAACTGCAAATTTTGAGCCAAGTGTTTTCCTGTAAAATTTGCATCTAAACATCAGTTTTATTACTTGGAAGTTTGAGTTGTTGAAATCAATATATTGGCTAAGGCAATGGAAACGTCGACAGTCAGAATTTCTACCATCTAAATAAGACACATAGATTGAAACTTTTCCGGAGTTTTTGGGTTGTTCTGTTTATTCATCTGCACTCTCCCCCTTTTTCTCACATTTTCAACCAATGTATGTAGGCAGCAGCAGAGATGGATTATCGACTAAGCAGGATGGTTATTATTGCAAAACAAGTAGAGGCTTTTATTAGGGAGTTTTTTGACCAAAATCCACTAAGTCAAATTGGTCTGGTGACTATAAAAGATGGAGTTGCTCATTCCTTGACGGAACTTGGTGGGAGTCCCGAGTCCCATATTAAGGCTTTGATGGGAAAGTTGGAATGCTCAGGTGATGCCTCACTACAGAATGCCTTAGAGCTGGTTCAGGGGTATCTTGATCAAATTCCATCATATGGTCGCCGAGAAGTTCTGATCTTATATTCAGCTCTAAGTACATGCGATCCAGGAGATATAATGCAGACCATCCAGAAATGCAAGAAATCAAAGATAAGGTGCTCAGTTATTGGACTTTCAGCTGAAATGTTTATATGCAAACATCTCTGCCAGGAAACTGGGGGATCATATTCTGTTGCATTAGATGAGGTGAGTTCTGTTAGTAGTGAGTCTTTGGATACTCCAAGGAGTTGAAACAAATTGTTTTAGTTTTCTAAGAATGTGATGAAATTATGTCATCTCGTAGTTCTCATTACTACAAATGCAACAAGGGTAATTATGAAAAGGAGAGGAAGTAAGATACAATTGTTGATTTTGACAATGATCTGAGTCATACAGAAGTATAAGAATTTAGAAATTGCTATAAAACATTGGAAGCCTGATAGTTTTTCTTGAATTATGTTTTGTACTACCATATTGTAAATCTATTTACTCCTCCCTACTTCAATTATGTGGTTGGTGTTCTCCTATATTTTACCTTGTAAATCTTATGGCTTTTTTCATTTTTCTTCCTTAGTTGGAGCCATAGTAAATGGTACATTTTGTTTATTTCTTCTTCTCAGGCCCACCTTAAAGATTTAATACTGGAGCATGCACCACCACCTCCAGCAATAGCAGAATTTGCAGTTGCTAACTTGATCAAGATGGGTTTCCCACAAAGGGCAGCTGAGGGTTCTATCTCAATCTGTTCTTGTCATAAAGAAGCTAAAATTGGTGAGGGTTACATTTGTCCAAGATGCAAAGCACGAGTATGTGAGCTTCCTACTGAATGTCGTGTTTGTGGCTTGACACTTGTCTCCTCGCCCCATTTGGCTAGGTCATATCATCATCTCTTTCCAATAGCACCATTTGATGAGGTGCCTACATCACACCAATTTGAACCACACCATAGATTGCAGAAAACTTGTTTTGGCTGCCAACAAATCCTTCGTAATCCCAGTAAGCTATGCTAACACATGCTTTACTGTTTCACTACATAGAATATTGCAATGGCACATAGGGATACTTGAAATTAGTACCATTAACCTTTTCTTCTATTTTCTTACTGGGGCTTTTGTGAAATTTTTTTTGTTCACTTATTTTACTGGTTTTGTTTAGGCAATAAGTTCAGCCTCTATGTCGAATGTCCAAAATGCAAGCAGCCCTTCTGCCTCGACTGTGACATTTACATTCATGAGAGCTTGCACAACTGCCCAGGGTGTGAAAGCTTAAGGCCCTCATAATAATCAAAATGACCGAGTTGCCACGTGCATGTGGTGTTTTCAGATTGCCATCTCTTCCGTGGAAGTTTGAGAAAGTTCTGAATCGTGTGTTGATGTCACAACAACACCACTTATAAGTTTACGTGCCTGATTGGGACTGATGGTGCATTCTATAAGCCACTTGCAATGGAAAGATCACGTATTTTCCCTCTCTTTTATCTCAGCCTCATGACGTGATCTGCGCATGATAAACCTGATTAGTTCTTTTCCCATTTTCAGGGTTCTAGGTTTCTTCTACTATTAATCTTAGTGTTTGTTTCAATTTGGAGGGAGACCAAGCGTGGATTTTTGGTTTTCCGTGGATAGGAATAATGTATGTTTAACTTACGAATTATCCAAGATGATTTAGTTGTTCGATGTTCGTTAAGAATTGGATAAGGCGGAATGCTTATTCATCCCTTGCTGCTCTGAAACAACGCAGAACCAACCTGGAAGTGAGCTGCAATCACAATGATTTGAGATTTATGTATTCTTGGCCTTCTCTCATGACATTGCATCTTTCGAAGCTAACATAGGCCAAGATCACTCCCAAGAGCATTTATTAAACCAGTAAGACAGGAGAGAATGAATCTGTACGGTTTGCCAAATGGCCCGCCTTACGACCACAAAGCTAACGTGCAACTCCTAAAAAGTAACAAGCTATTAGAATACTTGGCGTGGGCAGGCCAACGGATAACACACACCATACAAGACAGAATTGAGCCACAGCCCAAGCATGCTAGCACCGCTTCTCTAACATCTAGGAGGAGAGAGAACTGACAATGGTGCCAACTGCACCTTCGGGTTCATTAAATTCCCTGCTCTACTGGCGTCAGTATGTGCCCTGCGAAGCCAACTCAAAAGGGTAATCTACAGCAAACATCAGAAACCCAGTCAATGGCATTCCAGAACTGCAAGAACTGTAGAAGGGAACGAAACGCAAAATTCACAAATCATGCACCGTTATGCATTGGAAAAATTCTATTATTTCCTGAATCCGAGTGACATGTACAGGCTATTTTTCTCTCATCAATAAATTAGAGGCAACAGGGGCGCATATTTTGTGCTTCCGAATTGGGGCCTTGCCCACTACATCCAAAGGCTTGAACAATGGATCAATCCACTCCTTCAGATCAGATCAATTGAATGTTTAGCGTACAAGTTTACCATCACCGAAATGGATTTTTCCGGAAATTGGAATGGAGAAAAAGTGCCTGTAATGACCCCGATAGAACTAGCAGTAGCAGAAATCAGGTTATTCTGCACAAAATTGAAACGAGGTAAGCAAAGGCTGCGGCTCACCAGCTGCAGGAAAATATTTTGCAGCTTTCAACAAGATCTTTTGAGAGGACAATTCCGTTGATAACTCTTTCCTTTGCAGCTGTGGTTAAGCTTGGCCTTTGGCGTGGGGGTTTCATGGGCTCGACTGGTGTTTCTACAAATATAGTCGCAGAATTATTGGGTATTCGCTGGGGGGTTGGAGCATGCAGGGACCGCGAGCATCGTCGGGTCATTCTAGAGACAGACTCGCTTGCAAACTTGAATCTGATACATCACCACTCTCCACTGTCTCACCCCCTAGCTGGGCTATTAGCAGACATTGAGAATCTCTGCGCTAGACCTTGGCAATCGCACTTGCAACATGTACCGTGGGAAGGCAACTTTTGCGCTGATTTTCCGGCTCAATTGGAAACGGTTGTTAGCTAGCTCGGTTGCTGCTTTTGTCTCATCCGACCTTCGTCGGAATCTGACAGGTGTCATATTTAACGAGCAGGAGCAATTAAAAAATTAGAAAGCAAAAATAAAATTGAAATTACAAGAAATATCGGCGCAGAAACAATAACTTACATGGAGTCTTCGTGCATCAACTTCGTTTTTTGTTAAGCTGAGTCCGGTCCGAAATGCAAGCCGAGTTGGAAAGGATCCCACCTATTTTTTAAGGTACAAAAAACTTTATTTTTTATAAACATTTGTGCCAAGTTGGATTGAACCTAATAACAACATGTATCTCAAAATTAATCCAAAATGAGTTAGAATATAGATTAGAACCCCACCAAACTAAAACAAACGGGTAATAATAATAAACAAATTTTTTTATAATGAACAATAATAAATTAAATTAAATTTTCATCAGTTGTTTAAAAATAAAATTATCAATTTGAGTGTGTAAAGTTTCAAACAGTAAAATCTAATTCATGACTCTCCAAATAAAATTTAAGTAAAAAAAATTAAATTAAATTAAATTACTTGAATCATATATATGATCATGAAGTATAGTTTAATAGTCGTTTAATATAAAATTTGACAATCAGATATTAGGATTTAAACTTTTAGCCTAACTCATAATTAATTTTTCTTTCTCTCGTCTAACTGGAGCAAACAAAATTTTTACTACTAGAGCTTGACTACATAGAGACAAGGTAAATGGTAAATGCTTTGTAGTACAATGTAAGTAAGACACCAAGAGACAAGTTTGCAGTTCTGCCTCCTCTCATAAAATGAAGTTAGTAATTGAACGGATCATACATATATGGCACTACAGTTGAAAGAACAAAGCGGTATACAACAATTGATTCCAAGTATCTGGGAGTCCAGGAAGGCACCAATGGCTACAATCAGCAGAGTGGTCAGGAGTATCCCTCTGGTCAGGGCTCAGACTGCCAGTGTAGATTGATGGGTGTCCATCTTTTCTCAACTCTGAAAGCATGGTAATGTCCAGCAAATATGCAGGGCTATGCATATCTTGAATTACAGCATCTACCACCCTCATTTGGTCAGGATACGCTCCTGGGGTCATTGTTCCGCTGGAAATCGGAGCGGTCTCGCCGTAACAATTTTTCTTCGATGCCGTTGCTGGCCCGGTGCTCCATTCACTTGGACTGTGACATTCACAACAATAAAATAAAATAACCTACAATTGGTCATTCCTTCATTAGCTTGGTCTTTAATTAAATACACATATATTCTCCTCCTAATTGGACATCGCGTGCGTTGAAGGACCACTCCCACTTTTGCATAAAAAGTGAAAGGCATTTAACTTTGCCACCGACATGGGGTCCGTGTTTCTCTACTTGCAAGGGAACGTGCCTGCATGTGAAAGTACTATTGAAATTTGTCGGTAGGTTGATTTCTATTTCCTTCGAATCAATTGAAACTCAAATTCAAATTCAAAACTTTCGGTCTAAAGGTAATTCTAATACCATCTTTGGCATTCCCTTGTTCTCACTGTTGCATTTGCACGCTCAGATCGTTCTGTTGCTTCGATTTAGTTTTGCCTCAAAGTTGGACAGGGCGAGCAGACAGGTGACTTAAAATAGGGTCATTAGACTTAGACTAGACCATTTGATTAATTGGACTAAGGAATGAATCTGGTTGAAACTGGTATTACCATTTAATTTTTCCTTAACTTCTCTACAATATTTTTCCCATCTTCTGAAAATTATTTTTTTCTTAATTTCTCGGTGCCTTTTTATACACATACTCAATGTCGTCTGCTTTCCAAGTCCATCAACTCTCCAAACCAAACTTTGATTGAGCCCTTCGAGACTAGCATTAAAAGAATGCATCAATTAAACTGTCTAATATCAACATCGTCGCCGTTTGCTTTCGAATTCTATTTTTATAATTCCTCCTTTTTGTCCGTTTCGTTTATTATCAAGACGCAGCTTGCATTTATTCTTGCCAATTATTACAGAGCTCTGGACCAATTAAACTTATGTCGGACCCCGTCTGACCCCACTGGCATTCTAAATACCGCTAAGATTGAACCTAATTTCTTGTGCTTGGAGCCCCGCGCCTATTGCCTACCAACACCGCGAATAATGCAGCATAGATAGATTACGAGAAAATTAGACGCAGAGGCAGAGAGAGAGAGAGAGAGAGAGAGAGAGACTTACTTATAATGTGTGGGAGAGATGGACAGGAAGAAAACTTTGGTTCTAGCAATGTCAATGTTGGAGTCAACCCAATCGGCCCATGTTCTCAGCCCCTTTTCTAGGGCGACCAGACGGTCCATGTCTTGGTAAAAGGTGCCCCCTGATTTCATGTAATCCCACCTGCCCATGATCAAATCACCACCCGACAATTTCACTTCCTTCTGATATTAAATTAAACAAACAAAAACCCCTTCTTAAAAAAAACTATTAAATATAGTATCTTGTTTAAATAAATATTTAATAAATTAACAGGGTAATGTAAGATTGAACAAGTATTAAAAAAAAAAAAAAAAGAAATACACTTACCCTTGGAGATACCCTTTGTGGCTCCACCAATGACCAGTGTTAAACGACAGCACGTCCGCCTTCCGCCATGCGTTGGCGTTGCCGGAAATTTCCTCCAGTTTCAGAATTCTTTTCCCTTGCACCACATCTATGTCTACTAAATATGGAGCTCGGAAAAAAGAAATGGACAAGTCATATTCCTGCAGAGGTGATTATTAAACCAAGTTAACACGAACAAAAAATGAAACTTGGTTACCCACGCATAAATGTTCATTACATTGTCAACTGTTTTGGTGGGTCAGAATGCTTTAGTGCATTGCAGTTGGCATCTATTAAGCGTAATGTTATGTAACAGACGGCGAACTTTGGGCCCCTCTGACAATCATCGCCTTGACAGACTTTTCAAAGCAAGTTGGCACTATCAACTGTCATCCACATAAGGCAGAACAAAGGCAACGACCCTTGTAAATGTTTGAAGCCCTCGACAGGAATAATAAATAGGGTGAAAACGAATTGCAGGGATGCATCATTTTTCATGTTTATAAAGATGGTGACACACAACAGAGCAGGTTCATCATAATCAGTAATTTGCACAATTGCATAGTGAAATAGAATGATTAAAAGAAGGTGTAGTAGGGGAATTTGGTTCAGAGATTTTTACCAGGAAAGTGTAGACAGAGAGAGGATCTCCTCTACTCATTTTGGTTGATGTTCTAGGCGCTGCAGCTGAAATCATGCAAATCAAAGACTCCCATTGATTTCGCCCCAATGAGTCACCCACGAACATCACACTTTTCCCCCTCATTTTTTGCAAAAAGGCAAGCCCACTGAACCTATAATTGGAGTATAAGCACCTCAGGCCTAACGAGTCTTCGAGTTAGAAAGCAAAAAGAAAGAGTCTTGATGGGCACATTGTCATTTACCTCGGGAGCTCACAATTGAGAGGCTTCCATCTATACTTGAGGTAATCAGTGTCAGGCCGTCCATTCATCTGGCAATTAAATTCAGGCTCAATGATGGGGCAATTGTACTGATACATTGGATATGAGTCATCATGAACCCAGGTGCCTGCAAACAATGCACATCTGCTTTGGTTAGCTTGCAGCATAGGCCTTCTATGATGGTGACTGATATGTTGGTTCCTCCAGCTCATTATCAGAGCCGCATATGTCATCTGGGTTTGCAGCAGAACCAAGCACAGAAGTGCAGAACATGTTAGAAAAAGCAAGCCAGTAGATTGGCCACATTGAAAATGCATGTCAGAACCTGTACCAGAAGTGAAGAGTGAAACAACAAAAGCTAAACGAAAAAAAGGAAAAAAAAAAAAAAGGAGAGAGAGAATGAGAGGGAATTGGGAATGGCTTAGAACTTGGGAGAGCAAGAGAGATGTGGGGTTTAGGCTTTTGTCAAGTCTTGAGAAAGTGGGCTTTTTTTATTTTTTTTGTTCTGTTGTGTGCATGTGAAAGTGGCTGATAGTGGGTTCACGTGAGTTTAATGTTGGATTGTAGAAAGGTGGCTTGGAAGGTTTGATCTGGAACGATGCAGTGAAAGTTCTCTAACTCTAATTTCCAACCAGGTCTTTGTCCATAAATCACGGGGTTTCTTTTGGATCCACTTATTATTATATAGACTGTAGAAGGAACTTTTAGATAAATTTGATTAGAAGATCTGAGTCTGATAAAATATTTTAGTATACCAATATTCCAGTCGATGTAATAAATATTTATATTTTGTGTTTATAAACCAGATTCACCTAAACATTTCTTTTAGGCTTCTAGCTTATTTGATTAGGAATACTTTTCCTGATAAATGGAGAAAAATGAAGAAAAGATGGGTCACTTACGGTCCATAGAAAGCGAGATGGTCTGCATGGGGCCATAAGTGGTCTCGAAACGTTGTTTTCCTTTTTTAATTGAAATAGACAAGAAAGTGGGTGAGGTATCCGCCAATATTAGTCTTTAGCTTGTTGAGAATGTCTACGCTTAGTTGGCCTGGCCTCTCCACATTTTGTGTGCTATGTCGTCCTCCGTGAAGAAAAGAACAAAAGAAAAAGAAAAACAAGAAGCCTCTTTACGTGGGAAAAGGCAAAAAATTGTTCTTTGCTTTCCTTGAAGAACATATAAAGGACATCATTCTATTCAATTCTGCTATCTGAGTGGAAGGCACAATGGTATCCTTGTCATTGCACAAGACCAAGCTTTCATTAGCTCTATCATAATTAGACTTTATCCACTTTTGTAAGAGTAAGTAAGCAAATTTTTTATCCATCTGAACTCATCGCACATTACATCAGGTTCAGAGGTTCAACCATCGTTTTGGAAAGCATGGTCGGTTTACGGGAATTAGAAGTTTTTGATACGCCAAATAAATTTGGGGGAAAGGACAAAGGAAAATGGTTGATCTAATTATCTTAAAGTATTAAGCAATTCAACAATAAGCTGCTTCAAACTTCTTATGTATCTGTCAATTGAGAAAGACAAAGCCAGTAACAGAGTGAAATTGAGATTGTCGTTTGAAAAAAAAGTAAAGTGATACAAAAATACTAATATTAGTAGTTAGATGTAGTTTAGTAACCACTAGGTATAAAATTTAAAGCCAGATATGAGGTTTAGATCACAGACATCACTTATAGTTAAATCTTCTCCCCAAATACAATTGAACAAAAAGAAAAAAAAAAAAACCATCCTTGTCAAATAAGTAAGGGGTTTTAACATGCTATATAATCTTTCTACGCTTGTAGCACTTCCGATCATTTCTACCATGAGAACTGCTTTCCTTGTTAAAAGTGTTAGAGGTACTGTTATCAGCTCTTTTCTTCCAAGAAGCAGAATCTTCAACCAAGCACTCCGCATTGATGTCACTAATGCATGGTTCACATCCTGAGGGAGTTGTATGGTTTGCCTGTTTGGCCAAAAGGTCTTGGTGAAAAAGATCTCTTTGAGGGAAAAGGACACAAAAGAAAAGAGTACACAGTTTCAGGCATATAATTCAAGTACCTTAACGACCGGATGAAAATGGTCTTCGCTACTGCCACTGCAGTTGGATGCAGCAGTACTGGAAAAAAATGCAATGCTCAGTATCAAGTAGCGTATCATGCAGTTCATGAAAGCTAATGTTTTGTGACAATTTTGTGAGGAATAACACAAGAGAGTTGCTTGTCTGTAGTCTGACCAATTAATGTCACTTTGCCAAGTAAAATAAGGTTTTCCGCACCATCCTATAACTTAAATTTCTTAGTATTCTATTCTGTAGTTTTGATAATATTTTCTGCTTCATTTCTTTACCATTTTCAACTATTGGAACTCAGAAATGAGACATACTCTGCTGGCCCTTGTTTGACATCTCCAGCAGGGTCGATGCGATCAGGTTGAAATACTTCAGAGACAGCACTGGAACCATCAAGTTCTATATACTCAACACTTCGACCTGCGCCATCACACTGTACTAGTTGCATCTCTGAAAAACAGAATACAAGAACATGTTTGCAAGTTAATAAGAAGGCACATATACTGTAACTATCCTGGAAAAAAGATAGATGAACGATGTGATAATTAAACATCTTGAAAACCTGATTCAACAACAGGCATCTTCCTTAGTATCTTGTGGCACATGATTGTGTCCTGAAAATCCAAAAATGTGCAATCTGCATAATGTAATCTCTCAGAGCGGGTCATTATTGAAAACCCAAATGAGCCAGTCCATGTGTCTAAAACATTGAGAACTGCCGGCAAAACTAGTCTCTGGACTCCTAATTCCCCAAGCTTCTGAAAAAGGAAAGAAGATGAGCAACAATGAAATTTATTGCTGCAAGAAGGCTAAAAAACGCACGAACATAAGAAAAATATTTATTTTCATGAAATATGAAAGTCCGAGGTGATCAAAGCAAGCATCAGATTTTCCTACAGGGTTATGCTCAAGAATTATACACACCATAAAATGCAAGTTACCTTTTCAAGCACATTCACTAGCATTCGACACATTCCCTTTCGACGGTATTGATATCTTGTACCAACCAGTGGCATTTCGGCTACCTTCTCTCCATAAATCCTGCAAAACGAAAATTGTAACTTAAGAACACCATTAGTGTAACCGCCAATCTAGCTCAACAGAGACCTTCAGCAGCATGAGGAGCCGTTTGTTCTATGTAGCTCACCTCACAGTAGCCACAGTAATTAATTCATCGTGCTTTTCCAAAAGTACTGTGTAGAACCCTCGGAAATTCAAACGGCTAAGTTCTGATCTGCAAAGGTTGAATCAAAAGATTGGTGCTGAAAGCTATGTTAAACCAGTTTCTAGTACACAGCGCAAAGGAGCTGAACACATGAACATTTATGGGGTGCATGTGACAGAACGGAGAATCAAAACAGGTCATGCTCATTTAACTGGCAAATTGTGCAACGAAAGGTGATTGATTGACACCCGAGCATCAAATTTGTCTTCACTGTTTCAAGAATAATATGCAAGTAAAAAGACAAAGAAGAGCGGGCAGCCATTTCACAAATCTGCTCAATACGAGGATGTAAGAAGGCTGATAGCTCACTTATTTTATCATGCAGAATGGCATAGATATGCTGAATTAAAAACAACATAACCTTTTTATTCATTTGCGCAGAATTTTGCCAAGGAAAATAGAAAATGCATCAGTCAAACAGGAAAAGAAAGTGGCAGGAGAAATTGCTTTGATGAAAGAATTTCTTACCCTTGACAGAACATGACATCTTTAAGAATGTCTCTTCCAGTTTGGGGTTCTTCAATGGGGTTGAAGCATTCATGCATTACATCAAGAGCAATGTTAAGCTTGCTATGGCTCTCAGTCAAGTTCTCTATATGAGAAGTATCGAGTTTGGTATCGTCAAGCTGTACCGGCTTTAGTAGTGTCCACGTAAGGCTGTCTACGCCCACTGGAATTGGTTTTCCTAGAAGCTCATGGAGACCCAAATATATCTGCCATAGAGACAAATTCATAAGCCAATTCAAGCCCCCAAGCTTTGGTGCTGCAATTTTCATAAAATGTAAGCTAATGGAGCAAAATATTGTACATGCCATAATAGTCTCGAATTAATTAACAGTCCAAAATGCTAAAATCTTAAAAGGAGTGATAGATTGTAAGAAGCTTGAAATGTCTTCATATAAAACATTCTGGCCTGAAATCTTAATTGTCCCTAAGAAAATATAACTACGGTAATGCATCAGTATTGGTGAGAAAACTAGGACCTTCTGTCCCTGCTGCTCCATGACTCAGTGATAAGGCATTAAACCTATGGAGTTTTAAAACAATTAAAAAGGTAAGAAACCACTGGCACAAGTCCATACCAAGGGAAAGTCTAAAGATAGAAGACGATACTAGGATGAGGAAGAAGAAGGTTGAAAGCTGTCTACAATTCTATGGTATCTTGATCAAACTAACACAGCTAGTGAACGCTAATAGTTTCTGTTAACCAAAGCAACAATTCGTTATGCATGACACACTAATGAAAAGTGCAGAGAAAGAAAAGAAGTGAGGGTGTTTAAAAATAGCAGCGAGTTAGAATTACCGCTTCACACTTTTTGCCGCAAAACCAATTTTCCTTACGGGAGCATTCTGACTTATCTGCTGTACTTCCCAAGCATCCAATGTGATCTACATAAAGCAAGCAAAGGACAAATCAGATGATCTTTAATATATTCGTATACTTCAACAAACAGTTAAACTTGACCTACATTTATGCTCGCATTGTGCACAACTAACAAGACCATCATCCATAGGGCGTTCAATCCCTTTTTCCAATTGGTTCCGGCCACAAATCCTACAACAGCATGATGGGCAGAACCAGTCTCCATCTGGAACATCCTGTGTAATATTCCAAAAACATAGCGTAAACGGAAGTATGCCAAAAAAGTAAACAGCGCTTTGCGACAGAAAATGAATACAGTGAAAGGGGCATAGCATGTTTCAAAAAATTAAAACTAAGAAAAAATAGGAAAAAAATGTTTACCTACCTCCACACCAAGGCAATGTTTATGGTACGAAGATGGACATTTATCACATAAAATTAGTTCACCACCATAGTGACATACAGAACATATGTGATCATTTTTGTCTTGATGCCTAGAGCCCTTGAACCTACAAGATGGCCCTACTGTGGAATTCTTCATTATTTCTTTTTGGCAATCCATTAGAGACCTTCCGTCCTCCAAAAAGATGCTGGCAGCTGGCCTGTGGTTTTTGCTGCCAGCATGAGCTTCAAAGCCACTAAGAGCATATACGTTTCCACAACAATTGCATTTGATCCCGTTACGAGCTATCTGCCCTTCTGCAATTGGAAGCCCATCCTTTTTCCTGCGATAATTTACTTTTGCCCCCAGCAACAAAACATTATTGTTTATCAAATAAGACAGCATGGTTCGGGGTTCTCGATGCGAGGGATTTGGAGCTACAACCTGCTGCACTCTTTTATTTGATCGTAGCACACGGGTTGTCAAAGTAGAATTCTTATTACTCCGTGGGCAAATCTGACCTCCAGATGAACTTCCTGTTGTTGGACTCCCCAATCGTGGGATGCTGACGTTTTCATCCTCCAAATTTCCTTTAGTTTGAAGCAAACTAGTTGCTAATAGATCCTTTCTTTTCTCTTGGAACTTCCTATTCGCTAGAACATTTGTTTTGAGGAACTCAACAGGTTTTCTGAACTCTGTCATAGATGAAGACTCTGTAGAATAATTATCCGGCGTCTGGATCCGTGTTCTACTGGATGGAGAGGACATTTTCCCACTAGCTAACTGCTCTTCAACCATCTTGCTAGTGGGGTTATCCTGAGAGTCCAAAGAATCTTTGCAGGCTAATCGAAGTGAACAATAACACTTCCCCCTTGGCGAAACATAGCGCAGTTCACGCTTTTTACTACTGCAGGTTGCAAACCAAAATTTCCACCCCACGGATGAGAGATGCTTCCTTGCTCTCAGCGTCATCTCCCTAAGATTTGGTCTCTTATTCTCTCCACTGGGCTTCTCCTCATGACCAAATGTGTACCAGTCCTCAATAGCTTGAGGGTTGTGCTCAGGTTCAACAACAACTTCATGAGATCGAGAAGAATTCGTGAGTTGTGACCGGCAAACATCAGGATTCACTGCTGGAGGCAATGAATGACTGGTAGCACTATGTGCACTTTCCTGCTTATCCTGGGAGATTGTACAAGGATTCTCTGACTCATTTTGCCTCAAATCAAGACAGACCTGCAAAAGAGAATAGTAAGTATGCCCTTCAGGTGAGGTATAGCGTACTCTTTGCATATCATCATTCCTGAACTCAATTTTCCACTTCTGATGCAAAAGATGGTTCCGAGCTTTAATCCTCAGAGACTCTTCATGCTTTACACCCTGTCCAGCATACTGGATAATAGCATCAGGGCAGAATTCAGCTCCAGAAACGAGGCCTCGACCAGCAGGATACCAATCAGTTCTACTACGCCTACGAGTTGACTTCTTCTTTTCGTCCATCTTGGAATAAGAAGGACAGAGCTCTCCAGCATTGGTTACAGAATTGACACGAGGACTTCCATTCAAATTAGAATGCGAGACTGACACTGCAGAGAGCTGTTGCTGAAGGAAGGCTCTGTTGTTGCATTCACTCAGAAAATTTGATTTTGGAGGATCACTTGGAGAAAGGTGGCCAGACCCATTATCAGCAGGTCTATGTCCATACCTGACACGGTTATTATATTTCCAGCCTTGAGCGTGAAATGCAGGGATGGTTCCTGGGCGAGATGAGCCCAGAAAGCCCTGGGCCTTGCTCTGTACATGCAAAATTTCACATCTTTAACGTGCCAAAAAGCAGATAGCCCAATCAGTCAAAACTAAATGTTAGGAACAAAAAGAACCTGTCACGAATAGCATAAATTTGACATTCCCACGACATACAATAATTATATATATATATAAAGTACCATAAAAAGAAATAAAATAGAAAACCCTTGACAAACACAAAAAGTCAGTGAACACAATTAATACGATAATACATATCTCATTGTGATAGCGCACATACTCAGTTAATGAAGAAGAAGAAAATAAAAGAAGTTGGCGACTTCTACATTATTTTATTTATTGTGTCCTTCTGAGTTCAAGAATTTTGAGTCTGAAGCACGGAAACGTGGAAAAGGGTAAACAAGAGCACGATTCACCTGATCAATAAATTTTTACCCTCCAAATAACCCCTAATCAGGCCTTGCATGAACATCAAACAGAACAAATAGCAGCCATGGGTAGACAATATTGACGAGAAAGACAAAGACTTGCCACAATGTAGCTTGATTCAGTGAAAACCATCTCAGCAAAACAAGCAACAAAGTCGAATTCAACAAAGAAACCAAACACAAACATGAAAAACAAGAAACAATCAGAAGAAACAGCACACAACAGGCAAAAGAAATACCCAAGAGTCTTTATTAAAATAAAATAAAACCCCAAAAGAATGGTAAACTCCTCGGTATCGGTAAGGAAAAAAAAAAGTCGAACAAAAAGGGTATAAGAAAAAATACTTCAACTTTATCGCCAGAACGCTTCCTCTTCCTACCAGAGCCTTGCTTGTCCAAGCACAAGGCCATTGAAGATTGAATAAAGATTGCTTCTTTAGGGCTTTTGACAGGGTTTAACGACCTGGGTACGCTAAAACGGGAAAAATAGAAACAGAAAGTCCCATGTACACGGTCTTTGCCTAGGGCTCTGTCACTCAACTCTCCTGTTCATAATATACTTTCTCTCCAAGCAAATATAATTGTTTTATTATTTATTTTTATTTTACACTTTTATCCCCAGTAAAATCCCAACTAAAATTTTTCCCTACTTCTATTTTCCGCTCGTTTTTCTAACTTCCGTTTTTTCAATTTTTATTTTAAAAAAAAACCAAAATTTAGGTCAGCTAAAGTGTTAAAAAATTTTATTTTCCCCCTAATTTATAGCTAACTTCTTCTTCTTATTATTATTATTATTATTTGGCACTCTTATACATCCACTCGTTAGTAAAAATCTATGCTTTTCAAGTTTCCCTCTGTTTATTTTTTTTATTTCTAAAACAAAATAAGCTAGCTTTTAGATCCTTCTATTAGTAGAAATTTCAATTCCATATACCTGTTTACTTTTTAATGGGGTATTCAATTTTGCTGTTATATTGACCTAAGCAACTCATATTTTCTTTGGTTTTGAAAAAACGTTTAAGTATGTAATTCAATTCATTTTTTCATGATAGATGTTAATAAGAATGTCTTGCCCCAATTATATTCAGATGAATAGTTAACTATTCAATTCATTTTATTGCTATTTCCTATATTTGGATAGTAAATTTTTATTTTGCCACTACTCAATGTCTTTGACCTATTAAGACTCGTGTGTTAGTGCTAATATTGCAATCTAGTGGAAGTGAAATAGACATTTCTACACGCGATCGACCTTTGTAGCCTATGCCAATGCTTAAAATCAAATCATTGTACACGTAATTTGACTTCTGGTGGTAAAAGTCGACGAGGGACGCGAAAAAATGTTGAAAATGGGTTTGGTCGTTTCAAGTCCCAACTTCTTTGACGGATGCAACGTGTCAACCTTGTTGGAGACTCGTATTTTTGCGTTAAGTCATGCAAGCTTATCGTGACAATTACGTTACTTTCTCCCTGATAATATCAACTCGCTAAAGTCTACGGCACCTATATTTATAAGGTCTAAGCATTACTTCTCCTTTTCGACGTGGGGCTTGGTTACATTTTCCTTCATTGAATCCATCAACATTCTCGTTGTGAACCCCTACCTACTCTCAAGCCTAAAGTACTAGGCGACAAACATCGAATTTGGGTCGGCTCGACTCTAATACTATTTTGTCATGAAGTTATTACTCTCTTTTCAAAAGATAATTTATTAGGGTATGCAACATCAACGTTTATAAAATTCAGGGATCTCCTCCTTCTTTGGAACGTGAGACTTCCTCACATTATGCGCTTGTGACTTCAACAATCCACCGAGTTGGGTTTCCCACTGGCTCTTTTTTTTGTTTTTTCATCAAAGCATTACGCTCTTAATAATGATCCGGACAATACAAAGTAGGTGAATTGTCACTTTGCTCTTTGAGCTCTTGATTAATTGCGGGGAGAAGCTTGACAAACAGCCTATTACTATCAGCTCATTGGCTCAATTTTTGCTGGATTAAGTCGGGCAGGTGGGTACATCTTCAAACGAATATATGGCGTAGTATAGTCGTGAAAACGTTGAAATACATATTTTAAATGAAAATTCCTTTTTCCAAACTCTAAAAATTTGATTTTCTTTTTTTGGTTTAGTTGAACTAATCTAAATTCTTAGCCATTGTAAATAAAGTTGAAGTAGAAAATAATACACCCACAAACAAATCTTACAAACACATGAAATTTTTCATTGTGATGGTGAAACTTATAGTTAAATTTAAAATGACATATTGTAATAGGTGAAAATTGTGTTTTGATAATATGATTATGTGCTCCCCACTCTGTTTATCTCGAATATAATTAAGATCATGTTGCCAAGAATACGTGAATAAAATGTATTTGATCGAGTCCAAGGAATGACTTTACACAATTAGTTCCATCTAACAAGAAAAGATTAATAATTAGAAAGGGAAATAAATAATAAAAAAAAGGTTAATTAGAGAAGAACACTATTATTATATATATTGGCCTTTTGGATTATACTTCCTCGTTAATGATCGATGGGGCCAAAAGCATTCGACTTTCGTGATTAATTAGGCAAAACCCATTCTTATTAGTTGACTTTAGAGATGTGGCACGTTGACCGCGGTCAAAGATCATAAAGGAGGAAGCAGTGCTGCTGCATCTGCACAAAAAGGAATTGCCCAGATTCCTCTCTGTTTATGCCCAGACTTTGACCAGTTTGTTTGGAATGCACGATAGTGTATCTGCGGAAAGCGCAGCTTGGTTTGGTTCATTTGAGTAGACTAGCAACCGCGTTGACCCAAAAAAAAAAAAAAACAAAACAAAAGGACGGCGAGGATGCACTCACCGGCGATGATGCAAGCGTGAGTAGCACCCACGATACAGTAATGTCAACGCCGGAGATCCAATCGTAATCTGCCACGTGGAATCCAGATGCGCGACTCTCATGCTTTAAATCGGCCAACAAGTGCCTGAGAAAGTTGACCGCACCTTAAAAAGAATGGCAGTTGGAATTCGCCTTTGCTTTTGTTGTTGTCTCTTGCTCGCCTTTGCTGCGGTGTCCTCTGCTCGCAACGCCATTCCATTCTCAGGTACATTTGGGCTCTTTAGTTTTCCCTCCTGGCATTCGGACGCCTCGAGTGATTGGGGTGGTCCTGATCCGTACGTTGCAATTTCCCTATGTTTTGCATTAATGTGTAAACGATGCATTTGGTAAGTTTACGAGATACGCTTCTTCCTACTCTTTACTATTTACAGACCGTCAGCCCGCAAAGAGGGCACCGTTAAGGTTAATGCAAATTAAACAAATATAAATTTGTGGTGGAGAGTGCATGGTGTTTTCGTTCCGTTCTTGGCTAATTTCATTCCTAGGAAGATAGGAAGAGCGTCGAAACGA
>CM038605.1:9666800-9686065 GCA_021533255.1 Ceriops tagal | reverse complement strand
TTTTTTTTTTTTTTTTATTCATCGAAACAGCAATATAAAGTGTAACACATGCTTATATTTTTGTTTATAGGAAACGACGTGGCATCCGCCATTCGGGAGAGATTACTGGCGGGCCTCGACGATTACAGCGTGCCCACAGCCAACCGTGGACACGATCCCCCCTCCCCCCAACGAAACAGGATTCGCGGTCGTCGGAAAGGCTAAACGTCCGCTCCCCCTCCTCCTCCGCGCAGGAGTGCATTGATCTTAGTAATTCAAAGTGTCTCAATGAATGGTTTATTCGTTCAGCTGGTTAACTTCCTAGTCAATGAAACAATTTTATTGATAACCAACCATGCATACTCCTTTTCTTCTTCTTCTTCTTCTTCTTCTTCTTCTTTAAAACGGCGTAGAAGTCCGGAGAGCTTTGAGAGATGAGTTATACAGGCCGATCGATAATCGCTGCTCTAAGACCACTGATCCAACCGCTTACTTTAGTGGGTCGTGACAGCAAAGTTTCTGTTGAGCATTCAAATCCTCCAATCCTGAAATTCATGCACAATGTTGATTTTAATTTTTAATGCCGGTTAATGTAACTATATAACCATTAAATAAAAAAAGGTTAGCTACTGTGCGATGCAATCTCAAAAGTAATTTTTGAAAGTTCATAGCTGCCAAGCCACTGAACTTACGAACTTTCACTTTATGGGTCAACAAAAGAAAAGAACTTCGTTTTTCTTTGGAAATCTCTCGTAATTAATCTCAACACACACACACACACACACATATATATATATTCTTTTTGTTTTTATTGGAGGTTCTAATAGGAAGGACAATGATGCCAATAGATAATATCTTATCATTAATTGGTACAATTTTTTTTTCTAAAAAAAGAAAGAAAAAAAAAAGATGGCTACTGTGCGCTGCAACGTCAAAAGTAATTTTGTAAGTTGTAGCTGCTAACTAAATATGCCACTGACCTTATGAACTTTCATTTCGTGGGTCAATAAAGGAAAAACATATTTTTTCTTGAAAATCTCAGGTAATTAATCTCAATATATATATATATAATTTTCTCTCTTTTTTTTTTATTGGAGGTTCTGATAGGAAAGTAGGTCTAGTAAGCGAGTGCACGGTTCACAATAATGCCAATAGATAATATAATATCATTAATTGCTACAATTTTTCCTTACAACCTATCATTTTTCCTTCGTGGGCTAATTTAAAACTAAAAATCTCACCTCTATTTTTTTAATTTAAAAATTTATTTAATTATAACATATACAATATAAATAATTCTCCTTGTATTTATTTTAATTTTTAATAATCAATTTATAAAAATTTTCAAATAATAGTATTGAATAATTTGACTATTTAATATGAAAGTTAATTTAGATTGGTTATAGATTAAAATTTTATTTTTGATTAAAAATTAAATAATTAAGTTTGTATATTTTAAAATTATTAATGAGTTAGTATTTAAATAAAATTTAAATTCAAGGTTAGAGGCCATATTGGAAAAAAAAAAGTAAAAATTGGTGAGATATTGAAAACAAAACAAAAAAATAAAATAATTTAATTTACAATGGACAATAACAAAGTAGTCAAAAAAAAAATCAAAGAAAGAAAATTTTAAACTTGAAAAAATTAAGAATTAAATTGAAATATAAAATTGTAAGTAAATTAGTTGATATAAATAATCTTGATAAAAAAATTCTATATAGAAATATTAAGTCATTAAAATATATTAAAGTTTTTCATGTGAAAAAATAAGGCAGTACAATATTTATATTATAATATTCTATAAATATAATTTATTATATAGTGCTGTGAAGGATGAAGTACTAATCCTTAATGTCTAAGTTTCTCTAACATAAATTGTCCAAAATTTTAAATGTGAAGAAAAATCAATTAAAGTTAATTAAGAAGAATTGTTAATGGACCTTTTGATAATTTTGTTGGTATTATTAAATTCAATTTAATAGAATTTTAGTTTTCAGTATTTAGATAGAATTAAATATTTTTATTATATAATACTTTAAAAGTATTAATTTATTGTGCAAATGATAAGTAAGACATTATATTTATATTATTTGTATGAACACTTCCTAATATTATGTAGCATTTTATTAATTTAATTATAAGTATTAGTATAATTGTCTATCATAATTATTATATTTTAATAATTATATAAAAAATATTATACTCTAATATTTAATTCTTAAACATTAATTTTTAGATGTAAATCAAACAATGGTATTAATTCTAATAGAAGAAAAATTAGATAATAACATTTAAAGAATAACATAATAGTAAAAAACAAATAAATCAAACGAATTTCACTTGATGCTATAAACAAATAAAGTTAAATGTAAATAAAATTCTTGTATCACACTCATATATTTTTCATGTAATTTCTTATGTATTATTACTTGGTAGTGCTCTGATTCTAAATTACTAATAAAATGGACACATATATACATAATATTTATTTATATATTTATATGTATATTAGTATTATCAAATTTAAAATAAAATCTCAATTGTTTTCTCATAGATGGGGTTTTTATACCTATTTGATTTTCAAGTGCTTATTATTCTTATTTATATTTTTGTTGAGTATAGTATATATATATATATATATATATATATATCATACAAATTTATTTATTTATTTAAGCTAAACTCTAATCAATATTTTTTTACTCACATTAAAATTAAATTAATTTTCTCAAGCAGACTTCCTTGTGTACTTTAAATGTCTTGAATGGTTGGATTCAAGTAAAAAAAAAAAAAATCCAAATATATTCCTGGGTTTTGACTTGTCAGATGAGTTGTGTGATAAGTATGAATTGATTAACAACATTCCCTGCCAAGTTCGTATAATCACCCCACAAAACCACAGGTGACTGGTCGGTCGAAGGGAAAAAAAAAATGCAGCAACAAAATTTCAAATTCTAGGACCAAAAAACAAAGGCAGATAGAAACAAAACAGCAGAGCCTGTTTGCTGGAAGCATTGCATTAACCTCCTGTTCCTTCTACAATTCTATCTATAAAATGGGCCATTCTTTGAGAGATGGTGGCTGCAGCCTACAAACCCAAAAGCATCCCCTTATCTCTGGCTATCTGGCACACTAACTAGAAAAATGTCTCTCCGGAAGCAATCTAAATTCTAGACGAATGCACTAAGACGAGACCAAAATCTAAAGCCACCATCTTTTATTTCTTTCTTGTTGTGTGCTGTGCCCACAAGTGGCATGCTACTGGAGTAAGCCAACAAATTTGCTCCAAATTGGCTTGACAACGCGCGTGGAAACATGTTCTGCGTCAACTTTTTTGCCCAAATTCCACATTCAAATGCCAAGCCCGCCACCCTCACTTTATCTTTTTTTTTTTTTTCTCTTTTTCACTTGGCTATCAAAAAAAACACGTTTAAATCTTCCTTTTGATTGTTTTTACTCCTCACTAACTGGTACTCCTTGTAGCAAACTAGAAAGTTGAAAAGCCCACATTAACCCAAAGCTCGCTCACTCTTCTATTACTCTCCTCTCTGGTAATTCATTCCCCCCCCCCCGGGGGGGTATTTTTTGGGTCTTTCACAAATATGAGATTGCTGCCATCTCCTTCCACTTCATCATCTTCCAACAGCACCCATTTTGATGCAAAAATGTGGACTTCAAGAAATGCCACTGCCAGTTGGTTTGCAGGCATTTTGCGCAAATTTCTTTGCTCTCGTAGCCTTCCTACGCGCCCATCCGATCAGATCACAAAGACCAGTCCAGTAGGACGTGAGAACAAGCACCGAGTGCTAAGTCATTCAAATGAGAAAATCGAGGCCCCATCTGCTACTACTCCAGGAATTGTGGCAAGGCTGATGGGTTTGGCATCTTCGCCAGACACTGATACAGTCGATGCGCAAATAAGTGCTAGTTCAGTACCGAGAAGTCGATCAATGAATTTTATGGAATTTAGAGTTGAATGGGATCAAAGGCAAGGGAAGTATGGAGGAACTAAGAATACATTGTCGCTCCGAGAGGAAAATGAGGAATTTTTTGTTCTTAGCTTTGAGAAAGAATGTGAGAGTGAAAAGGTTATGTCCAAAGGAGGGAAATTTGAAGTGGGTTGTAAAGAATTGAGGCAAAAAAGAGGTGAGAAAACTAGAAATGAGGAAAACAGAAGGGAGAAAGTGGCATTAGAGAAGAAGGAAGATAAAGAGATTATTAAAAAGATGATCTTGACAGTTGTGGATCAGGAAGAGTCGAGTAGGAAGCAAGTTCGGGAGTTCGGAAATTTTGAGGATACTTGTGAACAGGCCAGTGTTGCTGTAGAAGAAGCAGAGAAATCAAATCGGACTAGTCATGAGGAAGATTTTGACCGTACAACATTAAGGAAGCAAAGGAAGAAAGTAGATGGTCGTATAGCTATTGAAAGTGAGGAACTGAAATCCAGTTCAGAAGATTCAAGCCCTGTTTCTGTTCTGGATTTTGGTCAATTCATCATTGATCCTGAAGTTGCCACAGCAGGTTTTTTTCCCCCCTACTTAGCTTAATATTTTCTCCGTGCATCATACTGCCCTTTGTTCCATTTTCTTAATTCGAATTAAAAGAAAAAAAAAAAGAATGTTCTCGCATGCGCCTAGATTGTGGGGTTTCTAACATGTAAAGCCCAAGTCACACTCAAGTCATTTTACTGTTTCACTAAAGGCTGGCTTTTATTTCTTAATTCAAATGAGCACATTCAAAATTTGTCAGTTTTGTCTCAACCGTTGATTGCTCTTTTATATGTAACAGAGGAGAATAAATACTCTGGAGAGTCTAATTCAAGAAGGAAATTAACGCCAGAATTTGCCAATCACAATTTTTTATCTCAGCATGGCGGTGGTTACTTGATTGGTGATGCTCAGAATTCAAGGAGAAGAGTTGGCCGAGGCCAGGACCACATAGACATAGACATGTGGGATGAGATTGTCAGGCTGGCTGGATCCCAAGTGGTTAAGTCAAATTGGAAGCATAACAATGTGTGGGAATTTAAAGACTTTGAAGACATTAGTGGAGATTTAGGGTTTCAAATTCTGGATGACTTGTTAGGAGAGATGGTAGATCAGCTTTCTTGACCTGACATGAAAGAAAATTGAACCTGTAACATTATAAGGGAATTTGTAAACTTGCACATCACAAGAAATTTTGAGCATAATTCTCAATTTTCCTGTCACATCTAGCAGTACAATTTAAATTTAAACTCGCCACAGATCCGCAGTTACCTTGTCGCAAAGATTCCGTACGGTAATCCCGGCCAAATCATTGTACTCCTATGAATCTATAATCAAGCATCGCTGAGTGAAAGCTTGATGGTAGACTAAAAAAAATCCCCAAGTAACCAATTTCGAATTTTTTAATTAACAAAGACATAATTGAAAGTCAAATCTTAGTACTATTTACCGGAAATTGGGCCATGTGATCAACTATCTGCGTACTCTAACCGATGGAACGTGTATGGTTATCAATGTATATTATTTTGCCTGGAGCATGCATCCCATCCCTCCAAGCATACAAGAAATTGCTTAAATTTCTCAAGTGGACAGTAGACATCTTTTTTGTTGTCGACTAATTTTCATTCACTAAGCTCGCCACCAATTGCCACAGCTCACCTTTTGCCATTGTGCTCGTTGATTCCTTAATTTGCAGTCTACTGCTGTAAATATTCGAAGACCTTTTTTAATACACTCTTATCTAATTAGCCATCTCCTTTTTTTCAGTGATATAGATGCTAACACTTAAAGCAAGGACAATTTAAAGTGCAGAACACAGTAGTTAACAAGACATAGATAGGCTTGTATCCCGCGAAAAAACAATGGGAACAGACAACAGCTTCAGTTGCCATTTGCCCATTGATTCCTTAATTTGCAATCCACTAACTATAAAGATTCGAGGACCCCTTTTTTTTTTTTCTTCTCCTATTTAATTGCCATTTCATTTTTGTCATGATAAAGATGCCAACACTTAAAACAAGAAAGAAAATGAAAGATGCAATAGATAGAGACAGGCTTGTGTTCCGCCGGGGCGGGGGGGCGGGGTTAGGGACTAGTGTATTCACAAACTGGGACAAAAAGCTTCCACAACCAATTACAATACTAGGTCCACTCGACCAAGCCCATTCGAAGCTGAATTTAGAATCTTTTCCTTTAATGTTTTCGTGAGCGGCAACCAAGGAAGAATGTCACGGTATTTCACATAAAAGGCAAAAACAAGAAAAAATATTCGCAGGTAAGCAGTTTAGGTGAAAGCAGTTGCGGATGCAAGTTTCCATATACTTTAAGCTCTAGTAAAAACCTTTTAGCTCTTTTGCTATTTGCACAGAAATAAAACGAGCGTGGGCCTTGTGCATCAGGGCATGCATCCCTGGTCCTTTGCCTTTCAGCTAGTGCTCATGGCGCTGCCAAGTGAAGTTGATTATAAGACACAAATCAAGCTGCCTCTATAAGACTGCCTTTCCCCAAGTGCTCCCCCATTGGAGTATTGGTGGAATCAACACGCCTCCTAACTTTTGCCAAGCCGAAAGTTAACAGCAGAAGATGAAAGGGTGACGTGTGATCAATATTGGCAAAAGGAAAAGACACAAAAAAGGAATCGTATTGGAATACAGGCACAGGCTTGACGTAGAGACGGGAGTCTGACGCGATGTGGCGGATGCCTATGTCTAGTCGCATTCGCCTAGTCGCATTCGCGCACTAATTAACATCAGGGTCGAAAAGGGAATCCGGATTTGCTAGGCTTCACGTATCTGTCAAGGATATAAATCCATCGTCGTCTGGATGTAAACAGAAACCATACAAATGTTAACAAGTAAACAGACAAGAATGGAAATGGAAGCAGAATTTAGCTTGAAACATGTTTATTGAAGAAATTAATGTAATATCTTTTGGTACATATCCAACGTATACAAGGCCACAAGCTAACATTGAACCCAAAAAATAAAACAGATCAGAAGTGAAAAAGATAGTCTATTCGTTCAGACCAGACCCTCAAGCATCAGAACCAGATTTGGCTCCCAACATATAACTGGTTCACAGGAAGCTATTAGCTCCAGAAAATGATGCAGAAAAAAGAATGTTTCATTCTTAAGATGAGATTGCCATTAGCAGAAACCTTTCCTTCTGCACAGTTTCTATGTCATCTCCATTGAGATTTTTTATCGTGTACTCCACTTTTCTTCTTCTAGACATGACTCGAACTAACAAGAACTGAAAAAAATGGCAAATATAACTAGTTAAAGTTGAATCAGGAAACAAAAGGGGGCTAATAGTGCTTTTAAGCCACAAGCTGCTCCTGCTCGCTGTACAATTGCTCCACCCAAGCAGGGAGCATCTCTGCGCCTGAAGTGGTAAGATGGCACTGGTGCTGCTGCTCTTGCTCCTCAAAACCCAACTGCCCAGGTTTCACAGGAGACATATCCTTCACAAGGGGGTGAACCCATGACACATCTGGCTCATCAATGGTTCCCACCATGGGGAGCGTTGTTGAGCCCAAACCATTGCCATTGCTCCGAAATCCAAAAGAAGCAGATTTTCTCAGCTTATGAAGCTCATCTCCTTGTATTCCCCAGTCTAATTTTCCATCAGGAGAACCCCATTCTGACAGGTTGGAAGGCATTATGGCTGCTGAAGAAAGAGGCGAGGTCAACCCACTATGACAGTTCACAGCACTTCGATCAATAAAGCTCTGACTCCGCTGCTTTGCAAAGGCAGCAGACCTTGAACTCAAAACTGCTGATGCTCCCACACCAGACTGGTCAATCCCAAAAGATGGTGAATTCATCCCAGGAGAGGATGAAAATCCAGAGGGATAGCTGGAACGGAGCTGCTGATTCATGTTTTGGAGCATCTGAATTCCTGTTGGGGACTGTAATTGAGGTGCTAAAGCATCCAATGAGAGTCCCTGCAATTGAGACAAAATTGCAGGATCAAGAGATCCAAAAATATCTTCAAGGTTAGTAGGCTTTACTCCAAGCCTGTTAAATTCTCCAGTCCGATCACAAGAAGTAGCAAAAGCCGAAGCAGTGGACAGACTATTGCTCCAGCTGGATGGAGAGGCAAGACCAGACACCTCATCCAATAACTGCTGTTGCTGGCGGCGGAGACTTTCACGCTCAAGCAATTCCATGTCTAGATCCATATCTCTAGCACTCAAGGCAGACTTCAACCTCCTACCAGAAAGCTGCAGAGGTGGTATGATATTTGACTGATTCTGCCATCCACCCAATGGAGAAGATGGCCCTGTGGGAGTCATGGTTGGGGTTGATGTAGATGACATCACAACAGATGGAGAACCAAGGGCAAGTGGGCTAAGAGCACCCACATCCAGCTTCAAACTATTGGCTGAGTAGGATCTAGGTGAAGGCACAGCAGATCCTGTTGAGGCATACAGCGGCCGAAGTTCTTCAGGCTTGTGAGCAAAAAAACATACCCTCCTAGTGCAATTAGTCTCATCTTTACAAAGACGTGTTCGATACTGGGCAGGGTGAAGCCAGCACTCAAAAATACCGTGTGCATATTCACAAGCATCACCCTGCCTGCATGAACCCTTTCGAAACTCAGGGCAAGGGACACAGCTGTAATGATATTTCCTTGGATCACGCCGCCTTGCGTTCTCTCCAGGGTGCACAAATGGGCACTCTGTCCAATCATGGGAATAAGCCCTTGAACAAGGCTTGACCTTAAATGTATACATTCTAAATTCATCAGTCCCATATATCCCGTTTTTTATATCTGGAAGAGAGAGATCAACTGGATATTCTTTCTTCTCAGTCCCTTCTTTTGGTAACCTTGGTGTTGAAATTTCTACATGTTCTAGGCCTTCCATTCCATAAACAATCTGACCAGGCAAAATACATAAAGATTCACTGCCATCACCCTTCAGCATGATCTCCAGTGCCTTTCTCCTGGAATCAAAAACTGAATTGAAAATCAAAGGAATCAAGTCAGCAGGGCGATTTCCATTGGCATCAACAGATTTTGGATCAGCAGAGGCATCAAGAAGGAGCTTGACAACTTCAGGAGCAGCAGCTGAGCCTCCAGCAACAGCACAGTGGAGCACGGTGACACCATCAGAACCACAACTCCTATTAATGTCAACACGGCCTGTTCCCAAAATATAGTTCAAAACATCTTTGCTTCCATACGAAGCAGCAACCATGAGAGCTGTCCTCTCCTCCCATCCCATTCCCTTTGACCCAATTCTCCTCCCATACCAAAGCCCAGGCTTGTCAATATCACATCCTCCTCCTTCAATTGCTCTCTTAAACCCAATCAGATCATTTGTGGCAGATAGTTCAAGCAAAACTGAGACATCTCCATCTCCCTTCTCAAACCCATTCTCCATATCCAAACCAGTCTGGGTTACTTTCCCCTTTGAACCACCGCTCGTGGGAAAGCTCTCTTCTTTGGACTCCACAAATCTCTCTTCTCTACAAATTACATCAAAATGAACATTCAAAGTCCATCCTCCAAAAACAACGAACACGGCGGCTATTTCAATAACACCCAAGAAAGTACAAACAAAAAAGAGAGAGAAAGAAAGGGACTGGAGAAGTTTGGAAATGATCAAAATACTATAAACACATGATTTTCAATCACGAAATCAAAACAAAAGCACCATAAAACTTGTTAAAAGCCGATATGATATTGCAAATCAATTGGGCCTTAAACCAAAAGCAAGCAACCAACCAATACAAACGAAGAACACAAAACTGCCATAAACCAAGAAACAGAAATCAGTTAGTTTCGTCCCAACCAACATAACTACTCAATCCAACATGCTCTGTCTGGTTTCAGAGAATAAAACTAACATAACCCAAAAGATAATAATAATAATAATAATAACTAAAAAAAGATGTCTATCTAAGAGAAATAGTTTTCAATAACGATGGCAAGGTAAACCCCAAAACCCACAGCTCAAAATTCATTCTTTACACACAATTTCCAAGAAACAAAACAGAAAATTTCCATTGAGAGCTCCACAATGGAAACAAATTCAAAAGATTGAATAGATAAGAGAAGACGTTAATCAATATGAGAGAGGACATACCTATAATAAATGAATGGAGGGAGAGCTTCAACTAAACCCAGAACTCAATTGTCTTGGCTTTTAAACTACACACAATAAGCAATAAAAGCTAGCTAGAGAGAGAAAGTGAAAGACTTTTTCTCTTGCCTTCTCTCTTTTTTGATGGGCTTATTTCTTTATTATTATTATTATTATTATTATTATTATTTTCCTATCCCTCTGGTCAAGAAAGACGAGCCTAATGAAGCTACCCCTGATGGCTCCTCCCCTGTCTTTTACTCTTACAGTCATTTCAACTTTCCTTTCTTTTGTTTTTAGAAGAAAAATTTTCCCCCCTTTTTTTATAATTCTTTTATTTTTCACACTTTTTTTTTTTTCCTATTGACATAAATGAAACACAAACGCACATGAAATGCAAATGCGAACAAGATGGGGAGAAAATTTTAGCTGCGAGATGGCGGGGCCTACATGGTTTCAAATATCTGAACAGCCACCCAATTGAAAACGGACACGCGTAATCCAACACAAAGCCCCCCGTGCGCCGTATCTAGAATTCCGATCGTCAACCACCGAACATGGTTAGCCGATGCTTGGAGGCATTCCCCTAATCATGGGATTTCTCGTTAAAATATTTACTGCAGTTAAAAGTATAATTAATTTTATAAAGTATCGAAATACTTAATAATTTTTACTAATTTTAAAATTTACTCTCTCATATCAACATTTCGACCTACATTATAATACGTATCTATGTAAGGTAAATTTTTTTTTACCATATGATAATAATGACTTTATATTTTCTGCTAAAAAAATTTCGGATTGTCGCGCTTTACGCATTTTCGGGGCCTTGGCGGATGACGTGGAATTAGCTGCACCGTCGGCATGATATTTGTTCGTTATTTTAAAAAATTTACGGCAAAATAATGCTGCTATCGTCACGGGCCGTGCGCTATAATTGCAAAACAAGCTGAGTTTATTGGCAGAAAGGTGCAAAATCACGTCTTTTATTCGGCCGTTGCCATACTGGAAATGTACTGGCCGTTACCATATAAACCGAGTTGAATTGGCAGAAGCACCGAGGTATTCTTCGAAACCATCGAAGTATCGGAGCGTTCCGTGGTTTCTGGAAGGCTCCGTGGTCGGGCTTGATTGGGGTAAAAAATAATTAAAAAAATAAAAGGCAGTAAATGGAGGTTTTCCACCTCATTTTTCAATTTGTATAAATTCAAACCATTAATTGCTATTGAGTCTGACATGAAACTCTCACACGTTAAAATTGAAAACTTGAAAGTTTGTGATCAAATTGGAATTCAGCAGTAAGTTTTGATAATCATCAACAATTAATGGTTTTGACCATCCATTGCTAATAACGGAAAATTTTTTATTTTTTCTAGACCCCATTATAGCGATAATCTAGATAACTTTCAACAAATAATAATAATAATAATAATAATAATAATGTTGATTAGTTGGCAAACAAGAGTCCATTCGTGAATTGACATAACCAAGATGACGATGAATCCTAAAGCTGTAAATGCATATGTATGTGCTTGAACCATTACATGCAAATTTGAGGGAGAATTTAGTATAGATTTTACTTTGATAAAACAAATTTCTTAATAAAAAAAAATAACATGAGAAGATCTTCACGGCAAAAAAAGAGAACAGAAGAGAAGGAAAAAAAAAAAAAACAAAAGTTTAGTTTGGCTGATTTGCCAGAAAATTCGAGTGTGGACGGAGGAGAACGCATTGTTGTTAAAAAAAAAAAAAAAAAAAGGCATGAAAGGGAAAAAAAGTCCATGGTCCGCTTAAATTAAAACGAGGGCCCAGTGAAGCGTAAGCGACGTTTAAGAATGTATGCAAAGATACAGAAACCCGGGGGGCCCCCACGAAAATTGATTTTTGATTGGGGGGGGGGAAACCTTGCGTCTGTAACATTGAATGAATTCCATCGTCATTGGTGGAAAGTGGCTTTTGATGTTGTAACCAAATTTATCAACCCCACCAGTCTATCGAATATCCAGTGCGTATTAATGTGTTTGGATAGAAAGGCTGCCTGACTCCTCTAGTGGCGCAAGCGAAAGATTCCTGCGCCCCCCAGCCAAAGAAAAAAGAAAAAGAAAAAAAACATTGGTGCGGCCTCCGGCCCACAAAGAAAATAAATTGAACTTTGATTCAATGGCCGAACTCCTTTTCCAAGTCAAATTCACGAGTTAATGTTGTCTGTACCGGAAACAAATATTCAATTAGTACTTTGACCTCCCAAAAAAAAATATATAGTACTAGTCTCTTGGAAGCGTAACATTAGAGATTAAATTTTTTTTTTATTTTTTGCCAAATAATGTACCACCTTTTATATATAACAAGTTTCATATTTCACAGAAACATTTTCAAAAAATTAAAATTATTTATCTACATTATTTCATACACACACACACATATATAGATATGATATTAATAAAATAATAAGGGCAAGTACGCATTATGGGTATTGAAATTCGTTAGACAAACAAAATTTGGATTATGAAAATGATGACCTCACTGCTTAATTCAGCGATGTGCCTTTTTTTTTTTTTTTTGTTTTACCTGCCAATGGAGAAAAAGTCATAAGTTTACTATTAAACTTTCGACGCGGCAGCTTATCAATGGGTAGAGAGCATCATGTTTCTGCGGTCTCACCAATATTTTATTAATTTTTCAGCAGCCCCCTCGGACAAAGGCGGTGAGTGCATTGTGCAAGACACACGTGAGGGGAGCCCCTTCCTTCGTCTCTGCTCCGCGACCCCAATTTTTTTTTTTTTTTTTAAGGAAAAACAATTCGACTACTGTGCTAAGAAATAAGATGAGAAAGATTGCTACTGCGTGAGATACTAATTTTTGTTTTAACGTAGGAAAGAAATAAGTATATCAGCAAAATAACAATTAGTGGCCAGCCAGAGAATCAATACAAAAGAAATATAGTACATATCGTAAAATTTAAATAAAATTTTTGAGAGAAAAAAAAAAAAAATATATATATATATATATATATATAGAGAGAGAGAGAGAAAGTTATTGTTATATTACCTAGTTGGGGTACAAATTCTGACGAATTAATTGCAAAATCAATTGATTAACATTTATATTCGCCATAGTATATGATGGATAAATAAGTATACTTACTCTTCTTAATTTCGTTGTATTAAAGTCTCAAAAAGCTAAAATTACAAATGATTTTAGACAGTTAAAATTTAATTCATATTGAATTTTTTTTATTTAGCATAGTTATGTATCATATCACATGAATTAAAAATAAATATTTAAATATAATTGTAAAAATTATCTAACTCGATAGGTCTAATTAATTCAATATTAAAGAATTTTAAGATAATTTAAACGTGCCTAAGCCCCTTTTCACCTATTTGTATATATATATATTTATTATTATTATTATTATTATTATTTTCTGTATAGGACCATATTGTCAATTAGCTATGACAAGGTAAAGGTATAAAAAAACGTCGTGAGGGATGGGCGGATGTCGACGCCAAAATTGATGCCGCTAAAGAACAAGCCAATGTGCATTATTGATGGGGAGACAACCGATAACCGAATTTCCGGAGGATCATAAAATTCCAAGAGAGTCATGGGGAAAATTACAAAAAGTCATTGTAGACAAAAGGATTGTCGTGCCTCCATTAGGGTGGCAGCGTTTTCGGACAGTTGTGGAATCCACCTTCCTGGATTGTGTACTGCATGCAGTCCACTCTCAGAAACTGATAATCTGAGTACTTAGAAAAAACAAAAAACTATTTTTCATTTCAAAATAACTTCACAGAAATGCTTATGTTAATTAGTTCAATTTTTGACCCAGTGGGTAGCAAGCTGATGACCAGTAGTTAGGTACAACCGGTAAACGAGGCCTTGGCAACAAATTGATGATTGATTAGGTAATAGTAACACAAGGATGTCTAATGGTTTTGAAAACCAAGGGGGTAATTGACCATATCATTGTTTGTTTGTACGTACATTCTAAACACTCGTGACACAATTCAAGGCCAAATCCCATCCAACTACACGTACCATTTCCATTGATTGAAAAATCTTTGAATTAAAATGTAAATTTGTTCTTCAAAATTAAGAGCTCTCATGAACAGTCTAATAGTTTAATAAGTTAAATTTTTATATTTTTAAACTCTGAGATTATAATTTGAAAAGAAGGTGTTACATTTATTAATATATATAATATATATTAATAAAACAAACTTTACCATTTAGTTCACTGAACGACTCACACCAAATTAGACCAAAAAGGGATTTTGATTAACAACAAAGGCTCTTTAGATGCTAATTTTACGAATTTTTTGTTTTTCTTTTTTCTTGATCCTTGAGCTGTGTTTGATGACCACAAATCGAGAATAAAGCTAGTACAAGGAGTTTTGTTAAAGAAAAAACAAACTTTACATAATAGCATTAAATGGGCCTTACCATTAGGGGAAAAGACATTAGATAGGGCCTTAGAAAATGCCATATCAACGCGATTTACTTACCATTTAGTTCCGTAATAGGCCCAATAGATTCTGGTATGACAAAAGAAAAAAAAAATGTTAAAGTAGCCCAAGTTATGGTATGCAACTTGAGAAGCTCGGCCCATCTTTCAACCCACCAAAATTCCCAAATTTCTGTCAATTGCCGAGTGCCAGCTCAGGAAAGGCTCGTTTTATCGAGATTTTAAGTGTTTATGTACTAAAAATTCAAATAATATCAAATTCGCGAGTTATTTTTGTTTTTGCTTGGATTTTTCTCTGAACTTAGTTTCTGTTCTGCAGTGGTTAAAATCTTCTCAAACTTAGAAGCAACGCGTCGATGTGACAGAATTACATATTAAATAAAAAGAGGAGAACTTTAGTTGTTATAAGGGTAGGGAGGTGCTGCACACCACCTACACCTACACCTACACCTACACCTGATAAGTTAAGCTCTGGTTTGTTGTCCAGATCCCGACAAATTTTGAAGCCGGAGATGATCTGGAAAGCAGGGAGAGGCAAGGATAGAATGTAATCATGCCGGCTGTTCATTTCATGTTCACAGCATCAAACAATGCATCTGTTATATAATCCGAAAACACCTTTGCCACCCATGATAAAAGTTGGCCTCTGGGACGTGTTTTGTGTTTTGTGGGGCTCACGCTGCATTCGAGAGTATCAGTTAAAAAAAAAAATTCTCTCATAATTTCTTGCACTAACATAATTTCTTATTCTTATTCCAACATCCACAGGAATCATGGGCTGAGCAGTTCGTTGCATCCTAGGAAAGTCATTGCATAATCAATAACTGGATGACTTTCTTTTAAAATAATCGGGCATCGGATTTAACAAGAAAAAAAATTTCGAGTAAATTTAAAGTTCTCATCTTCTTATTTATTGTCATCTACTTGTATTTTTGTTCACCCATTAAAATACTTGTAAGTGTAACTTGAATATGCTCAAACTAATGACGTGATCTGATTTATTTTAGATGAGTGTCACCTTATTTTATTATAAATATTTTCATTTTTAATTCGATAGGCCACATATCTATATAAACATTCTTATTTTTGTTGTATTCATTCTATTTTTAAAAAATTAAATAACAATATTTAAAAAGTAAAATGATAGTAACAAAAAATACGAATCAACCTCATTTCACAAATGTTGTTCTTTTACGCTCCAATACCCAAAAGCGGTCTAATAAAATGGCCAAGGATGTAAGCAACGCTCAAAAACGGCGATGGCTACAGACAAATCTTGAGACATTCGCTAAAAACCAGAGCCCCCCCAAAAAAAAAAGTTGTTTAGACGAGAAAATATCTGAAGGGGCAATATAAGATAAGTAGGTGTATCCTGGTATAATGTTTGACTTGAATACTGAAAATATTAGTTTCCTGCGAAAGAAATTTCTTTTGTTTTTCCTTTCTTTTCTAGTTTCTCTATACTTGAATAGTTCATAATTGTATATATCAGGATTCCATTGAACAAAATTGCCAAGATTACGTTCACTATTCTTCTTTATCCAACTCTCTTTCTCTCTCAATGAAGAAGAAAAGACTAGAAGCCTTTATCCAAACCCACTCGTTCAAATGATAGTCAAGCCTTCTCGGGTCTTCATCATCATCCTTATACTGACCATCGCCTCACTGCTCTATTCAATGGTTAACAGCCTCGGTTCTTCAGCCTCGACCATTGCCGTCACATTCAACAGCACGGCCGTTACTGTCTGTGGTATCATTGCTGGCGAGCCGACTCAACATATCCAATGCTACCAAAATGGACAAGCCATTTCTGTTCTACCCAATGTCTCGTTTGAGGCTATCTCTGGTGGAGTCGGATTCTTCTGTGGCCTCAGGTGTGGAGGCCTCAGTGTTCTTTGCTGGGACACCGCAAGCTTTCAACATAAGCGCATATACTACAATGACACCATCAGGTTAACTGACCTGTCGGTTGGAGATGATCAGGTCTGTGCTAGAGAGGTCAACTCCGGGGCTGCAAAGTGCTGGAGAGGATACAGAGGTAGGTCTCCTTTTCCTTCACCTGGGATGGCTTTAAGTTTTAGTACGATCACATCGGGGAGTGGCTTTACATGTGGGATGTTGAGGAATAACAGTAGAGTTTACTGTTGGGGTGATAATGATAATGGAGCTCAAATTCAGAGACAGTTTGGTAACTTAACAATGTCAACATTGGTTGCTGGAGTGTCTCATGCTTGTGGTTTAAGTAGGAGTGGACTTTTGGTGTGTAAAGGAAGAAATGAGTTTGGCCAATTAAATGCTCCTTTTGGTTCAGCTTTTGAGTACTCGGGTCTTGCTGTCGGAGGAGATTTTAGTTGTGCTATTAAGCGAAGAAATGGATTAGTCACATGTTGGGGAGGAGGAAACAAATTTCAACTTGATGAAAGTATAACAGAAAATATTTCCTTCGAGTTGATTGCCGCTGGTTTGGATTTCGTTTGTGGGCTTATGACAGGAAATTTGTTGATGATTTGCTGGGGATCGGGATGGTCCAATGCCCTTAATCATAGGCATAACGTTCCGTTAGGTGTTGTGATTCCGGGACCCTGTGTCCAATCTTCATGTAACACATGTGGTTTGTATCCAGGCTCCGAAGCCTTGTGTGATGGGTCTGGGAATATCTGCAAATCGTGCCAGATTGAAATTCCTCTGGCAGTATTGCCACATTCCGAAGGATCAAAGCCAGTTCCGCCGACAGGAGCAACAAAGAGACTTTCTTTGGCTTTTGTGACAGTCGGGTCTGTCGGTGCTTTTGCAGGAATTTGCACGATTTTCTACTTCTTGTATGTATTTCTATGTAACAGATATCATAATTCTGTGCAACCCCCAATGGCGGATGCCAATGTGGATGCTGCCAGCGCAGCTGCTAATGGTTCTGTTACCCCTCAAGGTTTGGGACGCCAGAGAAGTGGTTCCTCCTCTAAGCACATGGACAAGATTGAGAATTTTTCTTTGTCAGAGCTTTTGCATGCTACCAACAATTTCTCCTTGGAAAACAAGATTGGTGCTGGAAGCTTTGGCAACGTCTACAAAGGCAAACTTGCTGATGACCGTGAAGTGGCCATTAAAAGAGGAGAAACTGATACAAAGAAAGAGAATCTAAAGGAGAAAGAAATCGCATTTGATTCAGAACTAGCACTTTTATCACGACTTCACCATAAGCATTTAGTTGGTCTTACCGGTTTCTGTGACGAGAAGGATGAAAGGCTTTTGGTTTATGAGTACATGAACAATGGCTCACTCCATGATCATTTACATAACAGGAACAACACTGAAAGGAGCAGCAGTGCTCTGAATTCTTGGAAAATGAGGATTAAAATTGCATTAGATGCTGCAAGGGGAATTGAGTATCTCCACAACTATGCAGTTCCCCACGTTATTCACAGAGACATCAAGACTTCAAATATACTGTTGGATGCAGATTGGACCGCCAAATTGTCTGACTTTGGACTCTCGCTAAAGGGACCACAATTTGATCAACAATTTTTTTCAGCCAAGGCAGTTGGGACAGTGGGCTACATCGATCCCGAGTACTACGTGCTAAACATCCCCACAGCTAAAAGCGATGTTTACGGTTTAGGTGTAGTGTTATTAGAACTTTTGACTGGAAAGAGAGCTGTTTTCAAGAATAAAGAAGATGATACGTATCCAATAGGGGTCATTGACTATGCAAAACCGATAATATCAGCAGGTGACCTGCAGAGGGTGGTGGATAAAAGGGTCGGGCCATTGCAGATGCATGAAGTGGAGGCAGTGGAGTTGATGGCCTACACTGCTTTGCATTGTGTGAATCTGGAAGGAAAGGAGAGGCCTTGTATTGTTGACGTTGTTGCTAATCTGGAAAAATCATTGGCTCTCTGTGAGAGCCATTTTGGATTCTCTACTGCCACTCTCTCAACTAATTCAGATTGAAAATTCCATGACAAGGTCTCCTTCATGCATTCATTCCTCCACTTCCACCTCTAAGTTCATTTCACCAAATTTTCGCCCTCTGTACATCTGGTGGGGGAATTTATTTGTATTGTTATTCTTTCTGCAGCCGTAAACAAAATACACAATTTTGTTGACATTAATGATGGTTCCTATTATCTTGAATGTGGTGCTAAAGGGCATTCACCTGCATACTGGAGTTGTTTTTTTTCCTTTTATCTTTTTTCCTTTTCCTTTTCTTTTTTTTTTTTTTGGCTAATAAAGTTGGTGTTTCTTTTTTCTTTTTCCTTTTATTGTTTCATCCTGTCTTTTCTCTTTTCACTTTGTCAAAGCAATCAATGCAGTCACTAATGTTCCATCAGCAAAAACTGTATAGGTGGTCCAGGAGATATTGGAGATTCCAACAAATATGCATCAAAATCCTGCAAGCGGGATCTGGATCACATGGAACAAGTTCAAGTAGCTGATAATATATTCAACAGAAAAACCTGCTTCCTCTACAAAATTTACACAATTTCTGCACGTGCAATCAGTTTAGTATACAGTTCAACATGACACGCCTAAAATTGGAGGGACGAGCTGGTAGGACCCATCTGGTGCAGGCCGTCTAGTTTGTTAGAGTAATCTGGAAGTCCAATTGGCCTGCGGAACACAGGATTTTAGTGTAATGCTCCTCTAGTTAAGTTTAATTGTACCTTATGATTTGACCCGCTCGTACCAAGGCGTCCATGTAAAGTCTGAGATTCATGCTTAACTTTATGATTTGACC
>CM038605.1:9631162-9666790 GCA_021533255.1 Ceriops tagal | reverse complement strand
GCGTCCATGTAAAGTCTGAGATTCATGCTTAACTTTATGATTTGACCTACTAAAAAGAAAAATACTGAATACAATCAAGATTCACTAATCGATTAATGTGTGTGTGGTTAGTTGCATAATATGAACCGCATCAGGGGTTTGCAGATTCCATTCCTGGAAAACAGGTCTAAGTTCCAGATGCGGACTTAAACCATAAAATTGTGCTGACTTCAACACGTTATCTGCTAATACAGTATCATTTTCCATTTTGGCTGAATGGCAGCAGTTTTGATCTGGGATGTCGCCCGTCAATAACGCACCATCATCAAGGACTCGGGTATCATTAGGCCATGTAATGATAAATTGATTATTGATGATTTAACTTCATCATTTTATAATGAGCGGTATTGTTGTCGATGTAATAGGACTGACATGTCTGCCATTGGAGTCAACTGCTGTAGCATCACAAGCTTACAGCTTACATGTAGACGTGGCTGTTAGTCAACTTTGAGTCACCATCGCACCTCATAATTGTCAATTGCTTCGTGTCTTTTGCTCTCAATGCATCTCGCCTTTTTAAGTGACTGGTAGCAAGTGTTAACAAGAACAAAGGGCAAATGCAATTACCTCTATGATAAACATGTCTGATATCGAAATTGTCAGTGGCTGTTGTTTACTCGTTTACTTAACAGAGGAATAAAAGTTGTACTGAAGGAATGATTGTTGCTTTGCAAGTCATTGGAAAACCAAGCATGCCACATTTGTTGATTCTTTTTTTTTTTTTTTTTTTTGAAGCCAGAAAACTTGTGACAGGGGATCTTTCTATTTTTCAGCCTTTGTTTTCCCCTGTGGGCCGTGGGAAACATAGTTTGGGATGGAAGTACCTACCCTTGTAAACGTTCTAGCTAAACCACGGATTGATCACAGACAAAATCTTTGATCTCACGGTCTAGGAGACACTGCGCGTGTATAAGTGGCACATGCTTCTTCAAACATGAGAGCCTCTATCTCAAATTGTGTTTCCCACATCCTTTTATTAGCAATTAATTATGGCCTTCAACAAACAGATTATACTAAACTATGTCTTATCACGGAAATGATTTTTACCAAGTTGCATAGCACCTATGCTCTTATAGAGCCAAGTTAAAGGGATGCCAGAATTCTTGAATTCACAACCAGAAAAGCTTATCCTTTTCTCAATCTTTTCTCAGTTTCAAACTTCCTTTATTCCAATATTTTACAATTTTATAGGATTGGATGGCTATACAAAAAAAAAAAAAAAACCCCGAGCATGCAAATACACAGCAGGATCAAACTGAAGCTTGTCGAAGTGCTGCATAATTGCGAGTCTAGTTCCAGAATGAAGCCTTTTGCTGCAAGTTTCACGTGTTTTTAAATCAAACTTCCGGAAGTTACTTTCAGTTGAAGAAAGAGACAACCAAACTCGCGATGGAAGCCATTCAAGATTAATTAGATGAGTCTCCACTATGTATTTAAATTTTAAATGTATTAAAAGGTATGGTTGATGATATCATCTTTTTATAATTTTTCAAATTAAGTTTAAATTAATTTAAATATATTTGCTTTTGTAAAAATCTTACATTAAAAGTTAAAACTAGTAAGATGACAATTTAATAGAATACGTAACTTTTGTAAAAAGTTTCCTAGCATCTTCTTTAACTCCAGAACAGAAGGCATCTTGGTTGCATTTTTTGTTATGTTAGACCAAAAATAAGGTTATATTGAAAATTGAAAGAAATTACTTTTAAATTGTGTGTTGAATGTTATTTTTTAATATAAAATTTATACTCGATAATTTACAATAAATTTTTATGTCAATTTTCTTATAGAATGAAATAAAGTATATTTAATTATAGGTTATACAACTAAAATTAAGTTTTTAAGAAATTTATGTATTTTAAAAATTATTGTTTAATTTATTTATGTACAATAATATTTTTAATAAAATAATAAAAATATTAAGAAAAGAAAAGTAAAATTACATTTATAAACAAATGTTAAATATTTAACATTTACAAAAAAATAATAATTTTTAATTTAAGGAGCATATTTTTTTTCAATAAATAATTTATTGCACAAACCAAGTCATTTATTGAAAATGATTTACCATGCAAACCAAATCATCTGTCATTTACTAAAAATGATTTATTAAGAACAAATCAAATTTCATAAGTAGCCTTTTTCTCCTCTATGATCATGTAACGAACCTGCTCGAATCCCTGTTCATTTTTGTGCTTCGGCTCCTGATACGCCAACGCAAACCAAATCAAATTTCATAAGGAGCCTTACATACTTGTATTTTTCTCCTCTATGATCATGTAATGGAACTGCTCGAATCCCTCTTCTCAACTCTGATACTGGTAAGCAAGTTTGGCCTCCAAAATCATGTGATCCAGGTGAGTCATATTCCTTGACTTCAATTGTAAGCACAGCCAACTCGGGAATAGTGAGCGGAAACTCAAAAACCTGATTCCATTGTGGCAGCCAGCTGTCTTGAACTACCCTAGTTTGTTGCTTTGCAGTATCAGCTGGGACTCCAGCAATTGCAACCTGCCAACATACTGATTAGCCCCATATCACATTTTCACCATGTTGATGCTCCTTGAGATCAACTAAAATCAGAGCAGACTTGGAAGTAGCATCCAGTAAACAATTAATTACACAGGTATGGTCATGTGCATCAAAATTAGCATAAAGAGTTAAAACAGTTTGTTAGGCAGTCAATGGGATGTGAAAGCATCTGTGCTGTATAGTTCCCGAATGTACATGCTGCGAGTATGATTGCAGTAAACAGATTGCCACAAAGTATCTTACTTTAACATAGAAGTCAGGTGGGGAATATCGATCAAAGTGCGTGCGGCGAAAATCTAGATGCCATCCTTCCCCCAAGTACACCGTCACCTGTTACCAGAAAGGCAACAAGCATGAATTTACTTTCGGTGAAATTGGAAAATGGAAACCAAAAGGTGTTGGTTGCGGTTCTGACGCCATATGTTGGTTATATTGGTTAATACTACTTTTTAGTTATTTGATAGAAGTTGTCATTATACCTCTTTTCCTTACTACAACATTCCATCAAATTCTTTTAAATCATTTTCTTCCTCACACTCTACTCAACTATAATCAATACCTTTCATTATAATTTCAAAAAATATTAAATCTCAACTTTATATATATAATTATCAATAATTATATATATATATATATTATCTATTTTTTCATAAAATAAACATTTAATACAAAATTAATTATAAATTTATTCTATTTTTAAAAATTAAAACTTAACCTAATTTTTTATATACATAATTACCAGTAATTATATATATTTTTTATCTGTTTTATAACAATCAAATTTATTCTTAACATCTTTAACACTTTTTAAGTAATCAAAACCTTCAAAAAATCAAATAATCAACCAACACAACCAACAAAAGGTCATAAGTACTTCATAGTCTACACACCTTCAAAATTATCTCAACCGATAATTGCATCAAGGGATCAAAAACTTCATTTTTTGAACCGAGTAGTTATTTTTAACATTTTTAACACTTTTTAAGTAATCAAAATTTTCAAAAAATCAAATAATCAACCAACACAACCAACAAAAGGTCATAAGTACTTCATAGTCTACACACCTTCAAAATTATCTTAACTGGTAATTGCATCAGGGGATCAAAAACTTCATTTTTTAAACCGAGTTGTAGTAGAAATTCAGGTTTCTTCACATAACCACAGCCTCCATTGGCTCTGAACATTCCTTGCATGATCCAAAGGTACTTCCCATAGCCCTTTGTAAAAACAAAAGGGTCAGAAAGTTGAAACAATCACTTTTCCAATACTGCAGGTCCAAGAAAGATAAATACCCCTTTCAGGTAAAAAGCACTAAACTTGAGAGCAAAAACTGCTGTCAGGTTTATTGCCAGGCATAAGAAACTAAGGATGAGAATACGATCTATTGATCATTCTCGTAACATAAGGCTCACCTGCATATTAAATGCAACCATCTGAGCTCCATGTATCCACCCAACAAAAGGATCATAATTAGACGAATCAAGGCGCAGACCCCTTGGATATATTCTAAGCAAATTCCTCTGGGTGAACCTAAAGTAGAAATCATTAGATGTGGTAATAACATAGTTAAAATGATGATATAGAGAATGAGAATCTGAATCAACTGTCAAAACATATCAAACAAGGGGTGGCCTGTCTTTCAAATGACCGAAAGACCTGAACTTTCCAATATTCTGTATCAAACTGTTGCTCTTGCTTAAAAAACATACGCTACCTCTGTATATAGTGCATCTTGTTATCAATATGATTGAGTGAAAGCTTGCATAAAATTCATGCCATGAAGATGTACATACGCAAGCATTTACAGACTCGCACACATTGTATGATGCCAAATAGTGAATATTACCAGTAACTACCTAATAATATCAGTTGCATGTGTTCTTGTAGCATTTTGAAGTTCTTGCTCGCTCAAGCTGAGACGTCTGACTTTGCTGACATCAGCTTTCAGCCAGTTTTCTAATTCACCCTTAAGCTTTCCAGCATGAATGGCAATTAAATGCCTGTATTCAGGAACTGTCTTCTCTTCATCTTCTTCTGGTAGGTGTTCTTCCTCATCTAGCTGATCCTGTTTAGCAATTGACAAGCAAGCAACTTCAAATGTAACTGCAAGAGGATTAAGAGCAGGAACAGAAGTCATCGTATACCAGAGCACCTTTTCATAATTTTTGAGTTTAGTATACCTCAGTTTCCCAACGTTCTTTCGTTGATGATTTTTTTGGCTTACGTGTTGTCTCCTTTTCCTCAAGATACTCTTTTGGTGGTTTAGTTGAAATCATAACCTTTTTCTTCAATGACTCTGGTGAAGGAAATTGTTCTAACTGGTCTGATGTAGGACAGAATAACATGTCTCCAAATGTTCCACTGACCATCTATGCGCCAATTGATTTCAGTGATAGTAGAGTTGCAATCAAAACCACAAGCGTCATTAAAATTCATTTTTTAAAGTTCGCATGTACCTTGGCCACCTTAGCCTGGAGATTTTGAGGTAAGTGGTCTTCAAAAGTTATCACAACCGGATACTCAGATGCATGGAAGGCATAGTCCTTAATGGCATGTAAGCATTGGAGGAGGTCCACCGAAGAAGTGAATGTCCTGCAGTTGTGAAACAGGGTTGAGTTTTTGGTCAATTTGTGAACCGCTTGAACCAGAGCTGGCTTAGAGGTACAGGATCTTGGGTACATAGTAGGGGGATAAAAATCCGTGGTTTCTTGTGCCATGAGTCACATTAATTACTGAGCTAAATCTACCATCATCTCTAATTTCATATTTTCTTCTGATTCAAGTTTAAAAATAGCTAAGTGCCTACGTGTTCTTTGCATACAAACACGTCATTGAATTCACTTTTGCAATCCATGCCAAAATGACTCTCAAGAAGCATAGACTAAGGCTTAACTACGCGTATGCAATAGCACCTCAATATCATGTTAGATGCAAAAATACAAGAAATGAAGTTTAATTACCTACCCTCCATGGCGAACCTCCACATTATCTTGGTTCTTATTTGGCCACAAATCCAATTCAATTACTCTCACACCACTTAGTAGAGCCTTTACAATGGGTTTAGTACTACTGTCACTGCTGAATTGATTCCCAGTTAAGTAGGAATTGTGTCCCGTGTACAGGAAATAATGAGACAATGGAGCATTCATGTCATGGTGCACCTGAGGGTTCAAAGAATATCAGCTGTTAACACTATGATTGTTAACAAATATTGCCTCAGCGAAAATTTCATTGGCGCGCCCAAACATGGTTTTCTGCCCCGATTGCCTCAGGCGAGCCATAGGGGCCTAACACCATGGGAGCATAATGAAATTGCAACCAAAATTGCAATACTGAGTTTGCAATAAAAAAATGGGAAATAAGATTACCCCATTAGATGGAGAAAGAGGAGCATTAAGGTCGCTGAGGAGGTATCGGAAGAAGGATTCAAGACGGAGGCCTTTTCTCTGGAAGAGGTTAAGATGCCGGAGGCTGTTGAAGATGGCCTGAGCATCATCCTTAGTGGCCCTGTCCTCTCCCTGAAATTGTGTCAAAAACTTATGCAGACCATCGAGAGTCATGGTTTCATTTTCCGAGTATTTCTCAAAGAGGTCCTTGACATCTTCGGGCAGTTCAAGAATCCTAAGCTTGAATATTCTCCTGAAACAGAAGCAGACCTTGAAAGCCTGATTTGCCTGCTTGGACATTTCACAGGGAGCAAAATTGGAAATCACAACGTCCTCAACTTGATATACAATGTCCATACATTTCCATTCCATTATATGCACAGTTTTACATTCCCGAGAATGGCGTCTCAGCAAAGCGAGAATCAATACGCCTTACGCTTGATGCAAGAAGGCAGCATGGTTCACATTCCCTAGGAATTACCTTTAGCACTCTAGCAACTTTTGCTTGACAGAACGGAAAAAGATTGCTTGCCAATTGCCATTAATTTGAACGGGAAAGCAAGGAGAGATCGAAGAAAGGAGAGGTGGGGCAGGGAACCTCTCATTTTTATCAGTGAAATTTAGGTGGGATGAAAACCTTGCTGGCCTAAATGCCATTATTAATGTCACCCAGATTGTAAAGAGCATTCATCAAATTGACGGGGGAAAATAATCATTCCCTAATCCTATATTCTACACCTTCCTACTTTTAAATGCAAATCTTTGTTGTCCGTTGCATGAATGAAAACTTTGGTTAAAAGTCTGGAAATTTACACTATGTTTGGTTTTGTGAGAAAATGAGGGGAAAGAAAAGGTTGGCAGAGAAAAAGGGTTAGAAAACAGCTTTTACATGTTTGGTTAGGGAGTAGGAAAAAACAGAAATGTGAAAAGACAAAGCCTTTGAAATTTTGAAATGGGGCTCACCAAATCAGTTAGAAACGGTGAAAAAATTGAGATGAATAATTTAATTTACAGTGAATTTATTAAATTGTCCCTAAATATTATAGAATCAATAACCTAAGTTTCATTTTCTAACAGGAACACATTAATAAATGTTAAAAAAAACTTTTATCCCTTCATTTTTGTTCAATATGCAGACAACATTTGAAATTCTCTCTGTTTTTTTTTTCCTTATGTGTTATCCAAACAATCAATAAGAAACTTTGTTTTTTTTTTTTTTTAGGATTTTCTTTCCCTCTATTTTTGTCTCACCATTTTCTTTCCTACAGTAGTCAAAACCCATGCAGGGTGTTTAAAAATTTTTAGCCCTTGCATTGGACGCTTCTAAAAGAACTGTGTCCGTTTCGAAAAGTACTTTTCCTTACGTTTCAGGCGCACGTTTGAGATTTAATTTAATATTTTCCGACTAAATTCAAAATTTTTAAAAGTCATTGATAAAAAAATAATTTATAATCAATAAATATATTTTACGCTAATAATTATATTAGTTACTTTAATTTATAATTTAATAAATATCATGTTATAAATATATATAAGATATTCTTTTGTAATTTTCAACAAAGTACTAATTATGATCTAAAACAACATTATAAGGTTTTTTGTCTTTTTGTCTATAAAATAAAAAAACAGAGGTAGTGGTCCACAGTTTTGCCACAAAAACAACCAATAGACAATAGTTCAATTATTACTGAAATGTTTTCGAATTTAAGTCTGATACATACACGTGCATGGAGATTGAAGACTCAAGTTTCTTCCTGGACAAACTCGAAGCGCATAAGCAGTCTTACATTGTTGTTATCTTTCTCCCTTGCGATCGAAGAGCGGAACCGCGCGGATGCCTTGTCTGGGCTTGGACGCAGGCAAACATGTCTGGCCACCAAAATCATCACTGTTAGTTCTGTCACGCTCGTGAACTTCGATTGGAAGTAAAGCTAACTCAGGAACAGTCAATGGGAACACGAAATCTTCACCCCAAGAAGGCGTCCAGTTGTCCTCTATCGTTCTTGTTTTCATCTTTTTCACATCAGCTGCCACTCCTGCTATGGCCACCTGACACTCAACAGATGTAACTTGCTTGCCAAACCCCATGTCAAGAAGGAAAATCAACGACTGTTGACAATCAGGTCTGAACAACACGGCCAGCTTACCTTGGGATTTTGACAATCAAGTCAAAATGGGCCCGTCTGAAGTCGAAATTCCATCCACTTCCCATGTACACTTTCACCTGTCAAGCAAATGTTGCTAACTTGTGATTCATTTGAAGTTTCCTGAAGCAGATTTATCACATCCATCACAGTTTCATTTGTTGAAAAACCAAGGCTTGGCATAACCGGAAAGATTTTTTTAGTGTGACTAGCACATTTGAATCACAAGAACAACCTCTTCGTGAGAAAGTACAAGTAAAATTGCATACATCTGTTCCTTTCTCAGACACCTTACTAGATCGAGCCTAAGAATACATAGGAATGTGGTTAGGGGGAACACAAACCTTCAGAATTTTTTTCATCTCAAATTTGTCTTTAGGATGAATGCTTCCCCGTCCATCAGAAAGTCAGGCTTCTTCACGTAACCACAACTTCCATTGGACCAGAACATCCCGTGCATCAACCAAAGAGACCTACCATACCCCTGCAGCTGAGAGAAGACAACATCGTCATGTTGCAGAAAATGCCAGCAGAAAGAAAGTATATTTCTAATGTTTTTCTCCCTTTCTCACTTTTTCTCCCATCATAGAGTTCTAGAATATCAAAGATTGAATAACTAATGACATTTGCTCCCTGTTGGACTGGTTTGTCCATTCCCTACTTCTATCTCAGCTATAACTACTGCTTTCTAGCCCAAATTCATTGGGGGCGTTAATTTTGTGGGCCCCACATGTTTATGCCCGATTTCAAGCACTATAGCACTGCTCTTTGTACAAGTTATGAGTTATAATTGACAACTTATAGAAGTAAGTTGCTCTCATCTGTCATCTGATCTTCACAAATGTCATGTTGAAGTAGGATAATAACCAAAACCCTTTGTTTCTGGTAAAGTTGTGAACGAAGGAACAGAGTAAAATGGTTAAACCACATAGTTTTGAGTGTTCCTCACAGTTCAGGAAGCAAATAGGCATGGGAACTTGTGAACAGATTATCAAATTTACAAATAGAGAAAGCAAAATCATACCTGCATACAGAATGCAACCATTTGAGCTCCATGCATCCAACCAAGCAGGGGCTTATAGTTGGACGAGCCAACCTGCATGCCCTTAGGATACACTCTCAAGATATTCTTCTGGGGGAACCTGCAAGTAAATTTGGAAGCGTTAGGCTCAGGCTAAGTTTGTTGGGATGCTAACCTTGTAATGCTGTGGATATATCCTTGATAACGTCCATTCCATGATTTTCAGTAGCCTTTTCCAGCGCTACTTCACTCAAACTGAGGCGTCTAACTCTATTAGGCTCAACTTTTGGCGCCTCATTTGTCCCACCCTTGGGTTTTCCAGCATGAATGGCAATTAGAAGCTTGTATGCTGATACTGCATTTTGGTGTGACTTCTTATCACTATCTTCAGCTGTATCAGTACTGCTTTGCAAGCACACAAAGCAAAAGGTCAAGAAATTAGCATCTGAGCCTTTAGAGCTCCATTTGACAGATATTTAAATTTGGTAATTACACTTATCAACTTACCAAATCACCATTTTCTTCATCTATCGTAAGTTCCAATAGCTCCTTTCCCCAAGAATCATCATCAGAATCTTTTTCCTTGCCTGATTTACTGCTCTTGTCCTTGGTGCGCTTGGCTTTGAGGTACTCTTTTGGAGCTTTGGTTGAAATAATTATCCTGTACTTCAAGTCTTCTGGTGAAGGCAAAGTCTCCAGACACTCACATTCAGGGCAGTACAGCTTGTCTCCAAATATGTCAGTGACCATCTAAGAACACAAAACATTTGCAACTGCATTCAATTCCAAGGTTAAAAATAGTTGGCTTTAGATACACACACAGGAAAATGAAATGTTACCCGGGCTACTCTGTCTTGAAGCTCTGGGGTGAGGTGATATTCAAGAGTTATAAGAAGTGGATATGGCGAGAATGAGAAGGCATGTTCATTTATTGATTTCAAGAATGTAACAAGTTCTACTGGAGTTGTCAGGGTCCTATGTTCAAATAAGCAGACATCACCAAAATCAGGAACAAGAGACAAAACTAAGTTACCAAGTACCCATGGCTACCAAAAAGGTCTTTATTCATTAGCAGAATCCAATTCCAGGTATAAAATTAGAGACTGGCTAGTTGTAGATATGATTATAGGAATCTATAAAACATCCACTAAGTTCAACGGCAGAGTCAAGCATATACAAGAATTACAGGGAGAATCTGACTTCAAACAAAAAATAAAAATAAAAAATCAAGGTTAGTCTTTCCATTTGGTGGCATATCTATGAGACAGAAACCTGTCTATAGTCCTGTCATGATTCCTTTAAATGATCATGCGCCAAACTTGTAATTAATCATCTCTAGTGATTGGCAATCTAGGAGTCAATGCATATCCAAAGATGGCTAGTCCTGAATCTTCTTGCTTCAGGACCTGGAATATACCCTCGGTGATACAGCCTCAATGTCTTCCAATGCTTGATTGGTTCGACTCAATTTTTGTCCTTTACGATATGGATGTTGGAAGACTCATATCTTAAGAGGAAGCTTGCAAGTCTTAGCATTGTACAACGGAAAGTAAATAAATTATCCACACGTCTGAAGATCAGATCACATGAACATTAACCCAACTAAGATTACTCCAATTCCTCGGATATTTACCCCACTAAAGTTTTTTCTTTTTTTTTTTTTTTGGTTAATTTGCTGACAGGGGCTTAAAATTTGGGATCCATAATTTTGGAGACGACTCCAGTGCCATTGAACCTTGATTAGTAAAGTTACTTTAATTTCACAAACTTAGTATTAAGTAGAAATCTGTTTCAGGCATCAAACAGCCCTAACAGACACCAAAGAGTATATGTCTACAGGACCGTCAGTCAATGCAATCTGCATACTTCCATGCTTCACACGGTGAAATGGTGCCTCCTTTGCAGGACCCTTCTTCCACGATCTTCTCCGCGTCCGAGTCGCTGTCGCCCTGAACTTCTACCAAGAACCGCTGCAGCTGCTCCGCCGAAACGTAGGTCCCACTTTTAAACTTCCTGAACGCCTCCTTGACGTCGGGCGGTGGGCCCGCTTCCATCACTTTTAAACTCCTGATGAAGCACACGCACATCCTATAATTCCCCGTCCCCTCTCTGCCTCTCTCTCTCTCTCTCTCTCTCCCCCTATATGACTAGATCATCGACGACCACGTTGGACTATAAAAGAAGGAGATATTTTTGAGCAGAACGAGAAACGTGTTTGTAGAATATATTAAGAAGACTGCGTTTTCGATTTAGGACGAGGAATCGTAAACAACATCGTTCTGTGCCTGTCTGGCTCCCTGTCTCCCTTGATGCTGTGCGCCTATTTCAGCTCTTCCACCTTTTTCAATGTCCCAATCAGCTTCCGTTAAACGCCGCACCTTCCCGCCCTTTTTTTTTTTTAAATTAATAAGCCATAATGTCATGTTACGAGGCTGACAACTCGAAATTCTGCTTTTGTTAACCTTTACGGGCCCAGATGACAAGAAGAAAAATAGCCGAAGCTTACTTTCGAGCCCATATGTTTTAGGCCCATAATGGACCCAATATACTCAATTGTTATTGGACTTGGGCCCCCTTGAAGCCATGTTCCCAGCTCTGGCGGGGCCTCCTGTTTGGATAGAGGAAAAGTAAAAGAAAGAAATGAACGACTTGCGACCTTTGAGGTGAGAGGCGGGGAAAGAGGGAAGAGGAAAAGGTATGCTGCATATGAGCTTTGGTTTAAACTCATTTCTTCATCAAAATGGCTCAAACTTTGTCCCTCAAGCCTTTCGTTTCGATCTCATCTGTTCCCTCAACCAATTTCAGGTCATCTCTTTCTGTTCGAGTTTTTATTGTGTTTGACTGGGAAGCAATTATGGCGTAATAAATGTTCGATTTTCACTCTAAATTCACTTTAATTCGCTTTTAATTTGAATCCTGTTACCTGAGACTCTGGTTGAATTCAATACACTCTGTTATCTTAATGATTGTGCTAGATGTTAATAAAGAGAATTGTATATGGCTTGATTGTAATCTCAGCCAGAAAGCGGATGCTAATGTTGTGCATTCTAACTTCAAATCCCGTGGAAGATTGGAGGTTGTGGCTAGGGGAATGTTGGCTCCGAGGAAGTTCATGCAGAGGAGAAGGAAAGTGGAAGTGTTCAAAGATGCGGCGGACGAAGTCCATCAGAAGAACTGGAGGAAGCTGATGAACCAAATTGTGGATACTGGCTCGGCAGTTTCGGTGCTCAGACGGGAGAGGATCAAGAATCAGGTTCTTCCTAAGGACCTGGTTCTTGGCATTTTGGTTAGATTTAAACAGTTAAAGAGATGGGACATTGTTGGCGAGGTATGATTTCTGCGTCATATATCAATCAATCTATTATATATCTGTTATGAACAAGTAAGGATGCTATGAGTTTTTCTTTTTTTTTTTTTTTCTTTTTTTTTAATTTTAACTGAAGCATGGTTTTAAAGAAATACAATTCGGTTGAATTGGTCAAATATTCTTTTTTGTAAGTTGAATTGGATTTTGACAATGCGAAGCTCTGAAGAAGCAGAATTCCATTGAACTGAATTCCTCAAAAGTTTGTGCATACAGAACAAGTTGTAAAAGATGGTGGTTGGTTGGTATGGAGCCAGGTTCAAAAGTTAAAATCTGATTATCTGCAAATCCTGTGCATGGATGGTTGTGGCTCTAATGGGGTATCTTTGGGGTTATATACCTACATGGTTAACTGTACTCATGCTGTGGTATGCCTGTGCTTTGCATTATTTTTTCTTCACTTTGTTACTTTTGGGTAATCTTTCATATGAGAGGTAGCTTCTTTATTTAGTTGTCCTACGGGGGAAAAATAGTTGGCTAGCCCAAAGGTCATCATCTTGGGATATTTCTGATAGAATGTAAAGGAGCATGATGGAATGTAATGGGGTAGTTTTAATTTATATTCCTTTCAACCGATTATTATATTTTACCAAACTTATTGTGGTGTTTTGGTTGTCTGGATGCTTGATTGTTATTGTATGTTTGTTGGGCTTTATCTGCTAGATTCTGGAATGGCTTCGGACGCAGCACTGGTGGGATTTCACTGAAATGGATTTCGTTATGCTTACAATGGCTTATGGAAAGCGAGGGGATTTCAACAAGGCCGAGAGGATTCTAAGTCTTATGAACAAGAAGGGCTATGCACCAAATGTTGTTTCTTATACAGCACTTATGGAGGCATATGGGAGAGGAGGTCAATATAATAATGCAGAAGCCATTTTTAGGAGGATGCAGTCTTCAGGCCCTGAACCCTCTGCTTTGACATATCAAATAATTCTTAAAGCATTTGTTCAGGTAGTCTATATCTCCTGTAGCTTATAATTTTCAGCCAATTGGTATGAATCAGTTAGGTTGCATACTTGAAAGTGTTTTAGCTATCTTATTCACATTTTCTGATGTAATTCAGTATATGGAACATCAAGGGTGTCCCAGCGCGTGAGGCTCCCACATTATGGGATCTAGGGAAGGCTGCATGTTTATACTGCTGAATGTTCAGCTAACTTGAAAGTGTTTCTTGTGGAACAAATGAAAGTATTAAATATTGTCTCTAAAATTAAATGATCTGAAGGAAACTCCAATGGACAAATATTTGCAATGGATGAAGGAGATTCCTCAGTAATTGGAACTTGTGTAGGGTGTATACTTCGGCTGCAGATCATGGGACTTTCACTTGTTTGTATTTTTATAATATATGTACTAGAAACATCTATTGCATGCTGCACACGTATAATGATTCACTTATAACAGCACCAAAGGTGTCTTGTGCTCCACATAATGTAACATATAATATACATCAGGATTTGCACATTCTGGTAACATGGATGGATCAATTTCAGGGGTCTGCATGCTTTAGTCAGCAAGTACATTGTCTCAGAATAGTCTATAACAAATTCTAGGTTGATATCCTCTATCATTCAGAAATAAATGTGAGGCCCTTCTGCTTCATCTTTCATAATTGTCTGTATGTCCATTTTATTGGTACATACTTTCATTAGCAACATCTGGGGGAGTCATTGCAGGGAAACAAGTTTAAGGAAGCCGAAGAAGTATTTGAGACTCTCTTGAATGAGGAAAAATCACCTTTGCAACCTGACCAAAAGATGTTCCACATGATGATCTACTTGTATAGAAAGGCGGGGAATTATGCAAAGGCGCGTAAGATATTTGCACTAATGGCTGAGCGAGGAGTGCCACAATCAACTGTCACTTATAATAGTCTAATGTCATTTGAGACGAACTACAAAGAAGTTTCAGATATCTATGACCAGGTACATATTAAAGGATATTCTGCATTGTAATTTTCATATGTATGGACTCATATGCCATTAATTTTTCCACCACCGATATTCTAGTCTGCATTTTGTTTTGGAAAGGGTAAAAAGAAAGAAAAACAGGAAAATATCACAAAGCTGTGTTAATGTGTTTTCTTGACCTTTTTCTTCTGATTTTTCTTTCTTAAGTTGTTTCTAGGGGGTCTGATTCGTCTATTCTTAATACCTGCCTTCCTCTGTTTTAATATCCTGTTGATAATAAACCCATCAAAATTTTGAAGTAAATGCATAATTTTAGATGCAAAGATCTGGTCTTCGGCCTGATGTTGTTAGCTATGCACTACTTATTAATGCTTATGGGAAAGCTCGGAGGGAAGAAGAAGCTTTGGCTGTTTTTGAGTCAATGCTGGATGCCCGTGTCAGGTGCGTGAATAAAAGAATTAATTTTGACCTTCCATAGGTTAAGGGAAGTTTAAGTTTTAAAACTTAGCCTTATGTTAGTAACTTGTAACAGTTGGACTGGTTGATTATTAAATCTTGTGCTTCTGTTTGGTTTCTATGTTGTGAGAAGTTGATAATTCCCTAGTTTCATAAGTTCCCAAGGCACACTTGCATAGCCATGCATGATCACTAAAGATGACATGAAGACATTGAAGCTCTTACTCCAAGATAACTCAATGTTTTATCCTTTGTTGTGTATGATACCAAATAACTTAATTTCAATTGAAGATGGAGACACAATAGCAGTATGGTGTGACTTGCTTTGGTTGGATCAAGTGATGAAGCCAACAAATTGAAGTCCATTCACTAATGTGTATGCTTTTGAATTGGGGTCTGGAGGCTCACACACACACACTGAGATGTTTAAGCAGTTGCCCCTTCTGCTGTTTGTTATGCAGTAAATGAAGGTTTCTTCCTTTTATGGTTATCCAACTGATAGATCATGATGATTAAAACAAATACCAGCCTGTTATGGAGATTATTGCACTTTCATCAATTCTCTTTCAGGCCAACACAAAAAGCTTATAATATTTTACTCAATGCCTTTGCAATTTCGGGCATGGCTGAGCAAGCTCGGACAGTGTTCAAGAGCATGAGAAGAGACAGGTATATATTTTATAATCTGCAAAGCTATTCACTGTTCAGCCAGTTAGAACTTATTTTTTGATTTGGAAGCAGTAGTAAGTGCATAATCCTAGATGATCTTGTCCAATTAGCTTTGGGTTGACGGTATTTTTCCTCTTGTATCAGCTGTCAATGTTTAACCCCTTTTTAAGGTTATCACCAGAAAAAACTGAAGTGGGAAAAAAGAAACATTAAAGGGAGGCATGTGAAGGTGTCACTTCTAAAATTAACTTGCCATATTCCAAGTGACTTGTTATGATGCAAAGAACCAGCCGCTTGCATATTTGATAATGGTGTGTGAGTCATTGGGTGTTCTCCAAGTTCTTGCACGCATTATATTTTTGAAATATTGCACTTGAGTCAACCTTATTATTGGATGTGATTTGCATGATCATCTTATTTCTTCTCCTATTTAGATGCACCCCAGATCTCTGTGCTTATACAACAATGTTGTTGGCATATGTGAATGCATCGGACCTGGAAGGTGCTGAAAAATTTTTCACAAGGATAAAACGAGATGGGCTTGAACCTAATGTTGTCACGTATGGAACACTGATCAAGGGTTATGCCAAGGTCAATAATCTTGAGAAGATGATGGAAATATATGAAACGATGCAATTAAGCGGCATGAAAGCAAATCAAACGATTTTCACTACAATAATGGATGCCTATGGTAAAAACAAGGATTTTGGCAGTGCCCTAGTCTGGTACAAGGAAATGGAGAATTGTGGGGTTCCTCCTGACCAGAAGTCAAAAAATGTACTTATGTCTCTAGCAAAAACAGCAGATGAAAGAAAAGAAGCTAATCAACTTGTAGGACAGTTGAGTAATGACAGTGTAGTAAGCCTTAGAGGAGCTTCTATTTCTGCTGTCAATGATGATGACAAGGACCGCGATGACGACAACGATGATGATGATAATGAAGGTGTCAGTGACAGTGATGAGGATTTTGATGATGAAGGGGCTGGAGCAGAAGATTTTTATATTCAACAGCAAGATGAACATTTAGATTTCAATGAGGATGAATACCAAAACTGGGAAGGCCTGAAGAGTCTCAATATTGTTACTCTATAGCGGAATTCGTGTTTTGCGTTGCTATAGTATAAGAGGGTAAGTGATTTTACCTAATTGACAGAAAAACTGGTGCAGTTTATGCTTTGACGAATTGATGGTCAAGGAAATGATTTTAATTTTATGAGTTCCGTGACTGCCTATCGCATAACCGTGCAGCATCGGAGCCATTGCTAATAACTTTCACCATGTGAAATGATGCTCTCTAGATCAATTAATTAGATTAGCTCAGCCAATCCATTCTCCGACCATTGTAGCGGTGTTATTAGGATAATGTAACCCAGGATACTTGGACCTATGTGTGGGTCTGAGAGTATATTAATCGGTTGTTCCAAAACAAACAAGGTGTAAAATAACGCTCATTTGAATTGACTTCAATTAGACGAGAGTGACCCAATGACGAGGGAAGAACAGATGGCCCCTTGAGGCGAGTAAGGGACACTAGGTGTAAGTGTTGCATTGATCTCTCTCCTGTTATTTTTTTATTCTTTTTCTATTTAGCCAAGTAAGTGTGAAAAGGTTTCTAAACAGTGTTTCCCATCTCTTGTATTAACACCATTTGGGATTAAAAACATTTATTTCCATTTCACACATATCCAATGGAACATTGACTAAAAATTTAAATTGTTGATTGGCGATCGACAATCTCCAAGTCCTTGATGTTGACACCGCGAGGAGCAATTGAAATGTGGTCAACCAACCGTCTTCATAACAGAAAACAATATACGTGGTGCAAATAACCAGCCCCAAGAACACAAACCACACACTATTTATAAAAGGATCAAAAGAACGGAGAATGAATGAAAATGATTCAAGATGAACCAGAGCAGAAGTTTCAGGAAACTTACTGATGAATATTGACTCTTGCAGCACCCAGGAGGACCAAAACCGCCTCAACCGCATAAAAATAGCGTTGAGGAATTAAGGAAGTCAAGTGCATTGGTGGACTCCACGACACAATGTCGCAAAGCAAACAAAGGGCAGCGAGCTATCGGTATAGACCACCAAACAAAGCGAATGGTAAGAAGCAGTATATCAAAGCCGGGACCCTCGGTTGGAACAACAAAGTCGAAAGCACATAATGCATGGCCACGCAATAAAACCCCATAACTCCACCAAAGAGAAGGAAACTAAATTTTGCATCCCATTGATCATCCAAAAGAGAATGGGGAAGAGATTGAAACGGCAAGCCTTAGTTCTATGGAGCTTCAATATGTTTCAGGATAGCTTGCCAACTTCGAAACATTAAGAACAGGAAATCAATCTACATTATAGGGCTGCTTTCAGTGCACCCCACTTGAGTGAGTGTGTCTGGGAAAGGATTATATATATATATACATATGTATGCAGCCTTATTCTCAAAGAAAAGACAACAATACAGATGCATTAAAAAAAAAAAAGGTATGATTAACAACCCCACGATGCTCAAATATCCCCATTATGGTTCATTATTCCCCAAGATTAATATTATTTTAATCTTAACGATTAAGTTTTGTGAGGTTAAGAGAGTGAGAGAGGGCAGAACGCTGCCGACGGCCGAAAGAATAGAAAAAAAGAGAGAAAAGGGAGAAACGCCGTCTGGCCGAAGGAGAGAAAAGAAAAAAAAAGGAGAAAAAAAGAAGATGTGAGAATTATTGGTAGAGTATCTTTGATCTTACGTTTGGAAAGGTGTCCGATCAGCTTAAAACTTGGTTAGTTGATAGAGGACGTTTGGTTCTTATTTCTGAACGGTGAAAATTGGGTTTCGAGTACTGTAAGTTCTCTTTCTCTTCAGTTTTTGTAGGTCTATTCTCTAGGCAATTTTCTGTGTGCAGAATTGATCAATTGTGTAATTAGACATTTGTTTGTGGTCTGATCAAGCTGATTTTTGGTCAATAGTTGGAGGACACATAGATCTTCTTTGTGGACGGTTGGATTGAGTTTCTGTGAACTCTAAGGGTAGGTATTCTATTCGATCCGAAGCCTCTCAATTCTAGTAACTCTCTGCTCTCTCATCTGTGGCAGAATTGATAAACCGTATGATGATTATTGAACCGTGGTCCGATTGAGCTGAAATTTGGATAGCTGGTAGGGGACATCTGGGGGTTCATCTTGAACGGTTGGATTACTGCCTTAAGGTTTGGTTGTTGAGTTATTATTAACAGAAAGTGTCTTTCGTGTTGGTTAACTCATTTGGCCTCTCACTTTGGTTCAAATTGAGTTTGTTCAATTTGGTTAATGTAATTAAGGTTGTGTACCTCTGTTGTATTCACTTATTGATTATAGTGAAGTTGATTTCTGGACCGGTGTGTCCCGTGGTTTTTCCTTTTTGCTTTGAAGGGGTTCTCCTCATTTAACTTTTCACAGATTCAAACAAGTAGGAGAGGTCTCTTGAGCAATTTGTATTCCACTGCCCCTCTCCCGTCAAAGTGGTATCAGAGCCAGGTTACCTGGTTGGTGTATTAAGCTTGTTTAAATGATGGAGTTAAATGTGAATAGAATGGTCTGTTTGAATGACACGAATTATCATATATGGAGGAGTAAAATGAAGGATCTCCTATTTGTGAAGAAATTGCATCTGCCAGTATTTGCTACTACGAAACCTGAGTCTAAAACTGATGAAGAATGGGAATTTGAGCACGAACAGGTTTGTAGTTTTATACGACAATTTGTTGATGATAATGTTTATAATCACATTTGCAATGAGACACACGCACGAACTTGTGTCTCAAGTTGTTGACTTTGTATATTTCAAAGTCTGGTAATAACAAGTTGTTCTTGTTCCAAATCATTCTTTGGACATTGCAGTTCACTGAACTTGTCCCCTTTCTGAATTGGAACTATTTCTATAGAGCAATTTTCCATTCTAAATCTCTCTAATACTTTATTGATATAGCCTTTCTGAGACAATCCTAACAATCCTTGTGATCTATCACAGAATATCTCTATTCCTATCACATAGGATGTCTCATTCATATCTTTCATTTCAAAAGTTTCATAGAGAAATTTCTTGACATCATGTAACAAACCTATGTCATTAGTGGCCAAAAGAATGTCATCGACATATAGGATAATATAATTGTTGTTCCCACAGTTTTGTATGAGTTGTAATTGTTGTCAACTAGGTTTACGAGTACAAGAAAGTAAAGTCACATGGAAGGGCAAAAAGGTAAAACCATACGGAAGGGTAAGAACGTAAAACTGTCGCGTAAGCCCTATTAGGGTTTAATGGAGTAGAGTATATAATGGTCTTTAAAGACAAAAAACAAGAGTCGACAATATTGAGCATTTAGCAAAACCTAGACAATCGACCAACTAAAGAGAACATCAAACCCTACACGGAAGAACACCACCGGCAAGGACGAAGAGAGTGAACAGTCCAGTCAACGAACGAATCGGGTGAACAGTATCGTCGTGAACAGTAACCTCGTGAACAATAGCCGTCATCAAAAGAAGAAGAGAAACCCGACGGCCGACGAACAATTCATGGCAAAACGAAGAGAAGCACGGTCGGGCTGAACGAAGAACAAAGGTGGACGACTGAAACAATTGAGCAGCCATCAATGAGAAGGAGAAGAAAATGCAGTCATCGACAGTCGGAAAATCAAGCAAAAAGGCAAATACGTTGAGAGAGAAGGAGGCGACCGAAGGGGGGCTGAACGTTGAACGTAAGACGGCCGAAAGGCGGCTGAGGAAGGTGAGTCGTGAGGGAGACTAGATCCGAACTGGAACAAGACAAGACCAGATCAGAAACGAGTGAGAGAGGCGGCTAGACATTGGAAGAGCGAGAAACAGACGGTCGAAAAAACAGAGAAACCGGTTGACGAGAGAGAAAACCGGGAACGGTCGAAGAAGGCTAGACGGCAGGACGAAGAAAAGCAGACCACTGATAGAAAAGGGAAGAAATCCGGCCAAGTGGGTGAACGGAAAAGAGAAATCCGGTGAAGAGAGAGAAATCCGGCGGGAAGAGAGAGAAATCCGACTAGACAGCAAGAGAGAAAAACGGATAGGCGAGCTGTCAAACAATAAAGCCGTGAGACAAGGAGATGGGGAGACAGTGAGACGGTGAAAGCAGGAGTTGTGTGAAACAACGTAGAGAAGGAATTCAACGAAGTATTGAACTCAACGTATTTTCAGACTTCTTCAAGAGAAGTTAAAGAGCGTTGCGGTGAACTTCTAAGTGGCAGTGGAACGGCCTTTCAATTTAACAGAGACAAGACAAGTTAGAAGAAGGATAGACACAGTAAATGACACTTTTTGTATTGTACTTGCTTAGTAATTGCAATAGTTAAAGGAGCAGAGAATTAAAGACATCCATTGTAACCTGTGTTTACAAGTATAATGGATAGTCTTGGTAGATGGAGAGTCCCTACCACCGTGGATGTACGTCACATTGACAGAACCATGTAAATCTCGTATGTCCTTAATTTTCTTTACGTTCTGTGTTTTGAATTGAGTTGTGAACACAGCTAAAGTATCAACCAACCCATAACCTAACGAAGACCTAAACAAGAACATTTGTATTGTCTATTAGGCAAGGTATCTGAAAGGTGACTTTGGGGACTATTGTGATTAGTAGGTAGCAATAGATCTACCTTAGTCGAGTCTGAGAAAGAGTTCGCTTTTAAAAATAGATTGAAGTTGTTCATTTACTTGCAAATTGCGAATTATGGTGATACTGATTCACCTCCCCTCTCAATATCACAAACTAGTAGATCCTAAGAAGAAGTCGGGAACTTCAATAATGAACTTGCTCCCACTTACCTTCATATAGATACACCGATCAACGGTGTTCTCCATAAAACCATATGACGTAATGGTATTATTGAACTTAATATACCATTGTCGGGAGGCTTGTTTCAGTCCATATATCGATTTCTTTAATTTACACACCAAATTTTCTTACCTAGTGATTATGAAACCTTCAGGTTGGTCTATATACACTTCCTCTTCTAAGTCACCATTCAGAAAGACGGTCTTTACATCCATTTGATGGAGCTCTAGGTCATTGTGAGCCACCAAAGCCATAATAATTCTTAATGAGTCTTTCTTAGAGACTGGAGAGAAAGTCTCCTTATAGTCAATACCATCCCTTTAAATGAAACCTTTGGCAACAAGTTTGGCCTTATACCTTTCGATGTTACCTTTCGAGTTTCGCTTGGTCTTGAAGACCCACTTACAGCCAACTCGTTTTGATCCTTTAGGCAACTCCACTAGTTCCCAAACTTGATTTACATCCATCAATTTCATCTCTTCCTTCATGGCATTGAACCACTTTTCAGAATCATTACATTTCATGGCTTGTTTAAATAAGACTGGATCTTTATCAATGCTCAATTCCGATTCATACTCAAGTGAGTAAACCATATAATCATTAGATACAGGTGGCCTTTTTTGTCTTGTAGACCTCCGTAATGTCATTTCTTGTGGTATCACTTGTTCATTTGTAAATTGCACATTGTCACTTGGTTCATCTCTTATGTGTTTACTTTACGTGTTTCGAATATCAATTTATTGTCCTTGCATGTCACGTGACTGTGATACAACAAAAGGAACAACTTAAGTAGAAACACTAGGTGTGGGGATACCAGCTTGAGTAGGAGTACTCACTATGGATCTTTCATTTTGTAATTCTTTAATATCCACATTTCATGATTCCCCACTCCCACTGAACTAGCCATTTTCAATGAACCGAGCATTACCAGACTCAACTATTCTGGTGTTATGGTTACGACAATAGAACTTATACCTTTTAGACTTTTCAGGATAGCCAATGAAGTGACCACTAATGGTTTTTGCATCAAGCTTTCCTACATGTGGATTATATATACTTACTTCTGTTGAACAACTCCAAACATGAAGGTGTCTCAAACTGGGTTTCCTACCTGTCCATAACTCATAGGGAGTCTTAAGGACAGCCTTACTAGGAACCCTGTTCAGCAGATATGCAACAGTTCTTAACACATGCATCCATAAGGATAAAGGTACAGTGCTGTAATTCAACATGCTCCTAACCATATCCATAAGTGTGCGATTCCACCTTTCCGCTACACCATTCTGTTGTGGTGTACCAGGCATTGTATACTGTGCACATATGCTTCGACTTTCAAGAACTTTTGCAAATGGACCAGGACATTGTCCACTTTCATTGAATTTTCCATAATATTCACCACCCTTATTTAACTTAATCACTTTTACTTTTCTATCTAACTGTCTTTCCACTTCATTAATAAACACCTCTAGGGTGTTCATTGACTGAGACTTTTCATGAAGTAGATATAAGTAACAATACCGTGAGTAGTCATCTATAATGTGATGAAATATTTCTCACCACTGCATGTTGGGATATCAAAGGGGCCACAAATATCAGTGTGTATCAATTCTAAAGGCTCATTACTTCTCATGGCTAGATTCTTTGATGTATGTCTTATTTGTTTCCCTTTTATACAATTAACACATACATCCCAATCAGTAAAATTCAATTGAGGCAGGATATCACCTTTCACTAACCTCAATATCCTTTCTTTGGATATATGACCCAATCTTTAATGCTATAAGAAAACAAAACTATCATTATGCACATTATGTTTGTTACCTATACTATGCTCAACAAGAAATAGGGAATCAACATATATAGCATCAAGATTAAAACGGTACAAATTATCAATCAAAGTACCAGATCCATAATAGTACGAATGTCTATACAATGAAAATGCAATGTTTCCGATCTTAAGGTTAAATCCTACTTCATCCAACTTTGCAACATAAACTAAATTCCTAGCACATTCAGGAACATAGAGACACTTTTCTAGATCAAGGTGACACTTAGTGTCCAAGATCAATCTGTACATCCCAATTCCTTCTATTTGTACCTTCATTCTGTTTTCTATATAGACGAACTTCTTAGTTCCTGTTATGGGCTGGATTGAAAGGAATCCCTACATAATATGTGACACATGAATAATAGCTCCAGAGTCTAACCACCAAGTATTATTGGGTATTTCAATTACATTTGATTCAAAACATACTAATATACAGTACATACCTTTCTTTTCAAACCAAGCCTTTCTTGAAGTGACCCATCTTTTTACAGAAGAAGCATTTCTAATCCTTTTGGATCTAACCTCAAGTGACTTTCATAGAGGCTTTGTCCTTCTTCTTACTCTTCTTATATGGTTTAGACTTGCTACCACTAGCATCATTACGAACAGTGAGATGAATGGAGTGATCCTTCATCTTCTTTAATCTCTCTTCTTCATGAACTAACATGGCCTTAATTTCTTGAAAGTTTCATTTCTCTTTAATAGTGTTATAATTCACTTGGAATTGGTCAAATTCAGGAGGCAGTGAGTTGATGATGAATTGAACCAAAAAAGATTTACTCACATTCATGCCCATTGTTTTCAACCTTGCTACTAGATTAGCCATACTAGTCACATGATCATGAATAGACTGTGACCAATCAAATTTCTTGGTCGTCAGCTCACTTATTAGGCCTCCTACGATGGATTTATCAACTATATCTGATTGAGAGTATTCCTTAATTCCCATCATAAATTCCCTAGGCATTTTCCGTCTTAAGCATCGATGGCTTGACATTTTTAACTATTTCGCATCAAATTCAAACTCAGCCTATTAGACCTTACCCAAGTCTCATAAAGAAATTTATTAGATTCTGTACTTGTCTCAGTAATGGCTGCAGGCTTTTCATCCAAAATGACTGCTAAGTCTAAGCCCAAAACACCTGAATGAAACTGAATATACTCAGACCATTTTGCATAGTTCAACCCATTGAATTTGATCATCACATTGCCTAAGGCGAATACATTATTGGAAGCTACAAACATAATCCAAATTTACACGTTAATGCTTTGAGTAAATTCAAATGGATTCAGATGTATACTACAAACTTTGATTATGCATTTAAGTTCACCTTTGGGTGATCCTTAAATACATAACTTTAATCAATAATGATGCTAATTTATATATACTTTAATAGATCAATCAATCATACTAGAGTTAACATGAATGTTATCTTTAGATATGCAATCACGTTTACCTAGTATATTAATCAATTCCCTTTAGTGTTATTAATTACAAGCAATGATTCATCTTTGGATGATCTCCTAACTTCATAATTAATCATTTCAAATTTGTACAACATTTTATTAGCATCTAAAGAAATGAACAATTTGAAATTCATAATCAATAATTCAAATCCTTTCAAGTCAGGTCACTTTGGTGACTAACAAGCTTTTAATATTTGATTCATATTGATGTGATCTCAATAAACTTTAAAATCTTCAATTATGAAGATTTAAAATTTTCCATTATATGGAAGTTAACATCATCCAATATGCGCCGACCTACTGTTCCAATAACTCGTTCCCTTGCACAACGGCATCCATTTGAAAAACTCTTTTTCTGCCGCCGGTCGACGACCCCTGTGGTAGGCAGCACCACCATATTGTGGACGACACAACCCGCGTGCTGCCTCTGACCGAGATACCTACGGTGGCAGCACCACCATACTACAGGCGTCACAGCTCCCGTGCTATCTTCGGCCGAGGGATCCCCGGTGACAGTACTAACGTACTGTAGCGTCGCCTGCGTGTTACCTCCGATCGAGGGACTTATGGTGGCAACACCACCGTACTGCAGGCGTCGCCCGCGTGCTACCTCCGACCATTGTCCCTGGTGGATTGGCATAATAGGAGTGCCACGATTGACTGATGACTTCACCGCTGAGCCGAAATCCGCCAGCTTGGCGGAGCTCGTATCGGGACCCACCAGAATGTTTTTCCCTTTCACGTCATAGTGAACAATGCCCTGCGCGTGTGTACCTCAACGCAGAGACGACGCACCATGTGCAAGACCGCACAATTTTCTTGTCCACGTGAGCACCGCCGCGGGTTGCCAGGTCAGCAACGGTGCCACCAGGCAAATACTCCATATAGAGGTTTCTGTACGGCGCAGACGACTCATAGGAAACATAGTCGCCGAGGAACTCAACCACATAAGGCGAACAGAGTGAACGGAGAATCCGAATTTCGTTCTCCAAAGCCCCAACATGGAGCAATCCGCTAGCTTTCCGGCAGACGGACTTTACGACAAATACGGCGCCGTTCAGTTTGTTACACGCTAAGTTCACCGTACCAAAGGAGCCTGTGCCTATGCACTTTCCTCTTACCCAAGAAACCGTATTTCTCTGCTTTTCCATCTCTGCTTTTCCATGTTAGTATGTGCATTTAGTACTCAACAATTCATCAAGTTTTTTATTTCTAAACGTTGAAACATATTGTATTGAATCCATTTGGTAGTTGCAAGGAAAAATTCAATATATATTTTTTATAATTTTTGAAAACATGGATATGAAGTTTACTTACTCCTAAACACTTAATTATTTTTGAACTTAGGGACTTTTTCCCGGACCAAAAAGCATAGGCCTAACTAGGCGATACGCTGACCAACGAAAAAATGGGTTATATTACAAAATCTCTTAATTTTAGTAGTTGAAGTAACCAAAACAACCAATTACAGGCTCTTCAAACCCATATTTTATGTAACACCTTATATTTGTTGTCAAATTAAGAGTTTTGTATTATGTGAAAATTGATTTGTTTGAAAACAAATATCTGGTATCATAAGACCCAGCAGAAAAACTTCCAAAATCTCCCGAGTGTTCTAGAATAAACTACCTTATACGGACGGACACTGCTCTCACATCATTAAACTGCGCAGTTGTTGGTTCCTCGACCCTTTATCTCATTGGTGGTTACGAGCCTTGCAAGTTCATCATCCACAAGCAGATACAATATCTAGATGCTAGAAAGTCTGATGATGATTCGGTTGGTTGGCAGTTTTTCAAATCACTGCCATTCCCATGTTGCGGAGCATTCACGACAGCTTCTGGTCCTTAGTTCTACGTAATTCTTGGTGACTGTATGCCATTTGCTCAGAAATCAGAGCCATAGGTTATGTTTTTCATACTCACAACGAGTACGAAGCCTATCCCCTTGACGCACCACCTGATGTTTCAAGTGTTTATCCTAATGCTGTTGTTGGTATCAAGGGTGGCATTTTGGTGTATATGCAAGAGGAAGACTGCTTGATTTTCCATAATTCATTGACTCGCAAGTGGTCCACTTATTATATGGATGATGTTAATAACCATGAAGATGCTGATGCTTATGTGGTCTCAGATGACATTCTGTATTTTTATAATGCAGGTATTGATGATGATGATGATGTTCCATGCCTATCGGCCTTCGATCATTCCCAACACAAGCACCTCCATCCAGTTCATATTCCAGATGGTCCTTTTTACGTTGGAGATAAATTTCCCTTCCTGGTCTCAGTTGCTAAGAATAAGCTCTGCCTTATCCAACAACATCGCTATAAAGACTGTTTTGGCATTGTAATTTGCTACACTAAGTTTTCCATTTCTTGTGACTCTTCTTCTTTGGGTATGGTTGTTGAGGAACAATATGTTTTTAAGATAGAAGCCTATCGTATTCTTATGTGTGTAGCACTGTAAGTCTCTTATTCAATTTTTTGTTTCTTCTTTTTTGTTTTTTTTTTCTATCGTAAATGCTGACTGTTAGACCTTTTCCATTCAAATTGTGAACTGATTTATGCAAGTTGTAGTCAGCCATATCCATATGGAGTCAAAGAGGACAATAGGCAGCTTGACGAGTTAAATTGATAACCAAGTGAGTTATTTTCAGCCACCCAAATGTAAGGATTTTGGCTTAGTTCATTAACCTTAATGAAAGTTCTCTACTCTTAGGACAATGAATATCACTATGAACTTATCATATGGAGGAACATCCTGATAATCTCTCCCAAAGTCTAGCAACTTGGGATTTGATTGCAAAAGAGAGGTTACCTAAATTTCTTGATATTAGTGTTATCTAATGCAAGTTTAGAGAGGTTAACTCGGGTATTTTTGTTTTTGCCACTGCCAGTAATATTACGGTTATTTATATGTTTTTGTGACTTTATTTGTTCAATTATGATAAAACTATTAAAGTGCCCAATAATATTCTCCTGACTAGTTTTTTTTCTATGCACATTCTCGGTTTTAATTTCTATTTTCATTTATGGGTTTGGGTTTGAATCCTAAAAGCAGCCTTTTTGCTAATAAAGGTGAGGTTGTGTGCATTGACCCTTTTTCATACTCCAAGGATTTGGAAGCCTCATGCACTAGGACATCATTTTTGTTTGTAGGTTTGAAAATCCTCTTATAGGAGATTTCACCTTGTTGTAATTGTTCTGGTCCCCAAGGAAGAGAGATGGTGTCATATTTCAATAAAACTTTTAGCCTCTGGGCCCCAGGGGACTAAGGGATATATTGAGTTTTAAAGCTTTTTAGTTGTGCAAAAGTAGGAATTAACCTTCCACCAAGATTCATACTCCTTCAACTTTGATTGGAGTTTTAGTCTTTTGCGCTTATTTTGCATTGCGTATTGCTTTTTCTTGTGGTGTCAGCCCTGCATGAAGGTTTTTTTTTTTTTCATTAGAAGCATCTAGTTTGATTATTATTGAAAGACCTTGGACAACAAGTTGATTGCTCAAGTTTTCTGTCTTCCAAATTTTTCCTGTTTCCGTGCTTTGAGAGAATTTAGATTGTGATTGTGTTGATGAGTTTAGCCTATATGTGTTATTACAATTGAATCTACAAAATCATGTTCTCAAATGTCATTGACTGTAACTCCTGAGCATGCATTAGCTGATCTATGGTTTTTTTGAACTTTCCCTTTTTGTTAATCCCTCTTTATAGCATTTAATTTTCATTTTTATGTTAAAGGTGTTTAATGATTTGTTTTTAATTTTTTAATGTTGTGATCTATATTAATGATGTCATTTAACTGAATTTTTTTTCTTATAATTTATTTTATGCCATAGAAGGTAGAAGATTGAAGTTTGGGGTCAAGCAGATATTAGGAAGAAAATGCTTGCTGAAGATACTTGGCTGTATTTTGTGAAGATACTTGAGAAAAATCATCTGTAGCACATTTTCGGTTTAATTGTGTTTTTCTTGTTAATACTTTCATAAGTTGGCAGTTAAGTGCTTATGCTCGGTTATTCTGAAGTATGTGTATCATTTTCACACCTTGCTATTCTGGGATATGGATAGTTTATATTTTATTATACATCTTGGTTATAAATTGGTTTTATGATGCCAGATAGAATAATAATTTGTTTGTTTTCAAATAAATCAATTTTCACATAATTCAGAACTCTTAATTTGACAACAAATATAAGGTGTTACATAAAATATGGGTTTGCAGAGCCAGTGATTGGTTGTTTTGGTTACTTCAACAACTGAAATTAAGCAATTATGTAATATAACCCATTTTTTCGTTGGTCAACATATTATCTAGTTAGGCCTATGCTTTTTGGTCTTAGAGGAAACCCCCAAGTTCAAACCATCGTACGTGGTCATCTTCAGAGGGTCGTAGTTGAAAAGTTATTGGTAGAACTTTGCAGTTTGAATTATAATCAAGTTTTTAGGAGTAATTAAACTTCATATTCATGTTTTCAAAAATTATAAAAAATATATATTAAATTTTGCTTGGCAACCACCATATCGATTCAATATAATATGTCTCAACGTTTAAAGATAAAAAAACTCAATGAATTGTTGAATATTAAATACAAGTCCTAACAAACACAAGTATCGAGGACAAGTCTAAAATCCTTTTTTTTTATATAAATTATAAGTGAGGCAGAAGCCAGTTAATAGTTAGTTTGTTAGAACAACACCAAAATATAAAAAACACTAAAAAGATAGCAAGTCCCCAAAGGGCCTATTTTCGAAGAGAGGAAGGAGGAACCCATGACCCATTCCCCAGTCATCAAGTTGAAAGCCAGAGCAACAAACAATTTCAGATCTCAACAGAATGGATCAACAAAGGAACCCAATGTTCTAATACCAATTGATAAGGACCTTCTTAGGTCTCATATTGAGAGGGGGAGCGAGTGAATTAATGTGAGATGTTTACTTTTTACAAATCTGTCCAGATTAAACCTCTATGACATGTTAAAGTCTATAATCCAATTTAATTTTATCTTACTTCTTTATGCGAGAACGGCTGTATGAATATCAAGTAAGTACAAGTACCCAAGAACACACAGAATTTTTACGTGGTTCACTCATAATGTATGAGCTATATCCACAGTGTTATAGGATCACTCTTAGATCACACAATCCTCTTTTAGAATTAAGGGATACAACTGATGTTGTGGAAGGATCTTTCCTTAACCACTGTGAAAGGATCACTTTTTAACTACTTACAATGATTTCCCAATCACCTCGAGAGTTTCCCACCCTTTTCAAGAAGTATAGAAAAAGTTAACGACAAAAACTCCTATGAGAAAGATCTCTCTATGTGCATAGGCTTCTGCGATAACAAATTGATCTTCTCCTTTCTTTTTGTCAGTTTCTTTCTTATCTTTGATGGTTTCTCCTTCTACCTCTGCTAGTTTCTCTTTCTGCAATTGCTAGTTTCTCCTTTTGATTCTGCTAGTTTCTCCTTCTACCTTTACAAGTTCTCTCTTGCCTCTGTTGGTTTCTCCTTCTGCCTTTGCCAGTCTTAACCTTCTGCCTTTACTGGTTTCTCCTTTTTCCTCTGTAAGTTCTCTCCTTTACATGTTTTGCTCTCTGTAGGTTTTTCCCTTTTTTCTTTTCTCTCACTGCCTCTGTTTTTATTTTCTACTATTGTCTCTCTTTTATGTTTTTACCACTCACCCTTATTGAGTTTTTTCCCTTTCTCTCTTATTGAGCTTTTGCCCCCTACTCTTTTAGCAGCTGCATGGGTGTTTATATGCTTTGAGTTTAGGGTTACCTTATCGTCAATGGTCAAAATTGATTCCTTGAATTTAGGGTTGCCCTACCATTAACAGTCAGCATTAATTTCTTGAATTTAGGGTCAATAGTTAGTATTAACTCCTTGCATTTAAGGTCAACGATCAGCATTAATTCATTGAATTTAGAGTCAACAGTCAACATTGACTTATACCCAATAAGTGACTTGTAGTGCCACTACTAAACGCAATGCTAGTAACAACAATTAGTGTTTTCTTTACAATTAAAATACCACCAGCAATTTGAATCAACTTATTGTTTTTGGTAACACAAGGTAAGGTTAGCAGTATCTTGATTTTGACCATACTTTCTCTCCTTATTCTCATCATATTCCATAATCGTCGTCTTCCTTAACCCTTGAATAAATCAACTGCTAACACTTCATAAATGCAGCAAATATATTTCAAAGGTACTCATAACATTAAATCAACAAGGACAAATATATGAGATACTGTTGACAACAAATTCAACATTAGTCATCAAAGATAGACTCAAAAACTGATTAAAATGAGGAGTAACTTGATAAATCCAAAGAGGATAATCAAATTAGGGGGGAGAAATTGTTAAGGGGGAGAAGTCAAAAAAAAAATAGAGTTAAAGGTTGTTTCCAATTGTATCATGCCCATATGCAAAAAGGATGTATGTTTCAGGGGGAGTTGTTCCTTTTACTGACACTACTGCTTATGCTTAATTGCTGATATATGGATTTAATGTGTTGCCAACAAATCCAAATGAGCAAATTATTGAGTTTATTTTTTATGGCTAATGTTAGATTTATTATCAACATCTCATATATTTGCCTTGTTAATTTAATGTTATGAGTGCCTTTAAGATTTGTTTTCTGCATTTACAAAGTGTTGGCAGCTAATTTATTTATAAGTTAAGGAAGTTGTTAAGGTAGTAGCTCAAACTACAGCAAAACCAGTAGTAGCACTAGCCAATAAGCAACCTGTTAAGGTAGAAGCCAAGGAAGTTACTCAAACACCACCAATGGTAACAGTCACTACTGCACTTGTTAAACAACTATGAGAAGAAACAAGAACTTGAATAATGGATTGCAAGAAAGTTCTATCAGAAACTAGTGGGAATGGTAGTGTATTGCTTAAACAAGTTAAGAGATATAATCCTTGTAATGCTGCCTTTGCAAATGACCTTAAGTCACTTGTTGGGTATGAGTCAATGTTGTTGACCCTAAATTCAAGGAGTTAATGCTGACTGTTGATGGTAGGGCAACCTTAAATTCAAGAAATCAATGTTGACCGTTGATGATAGGGCAATCCTAAACTCAAGACATATAAACACCTATCAGTTGCCAAGAGAGTTGTGGGCAGAAACTCAACAAAAAGAGCAAAAAGGCATCCAGTGACATAAGAGAAAGAGCATCTACCAAAAGGAAGAAAAAGGCAGCAACAAAAAAAGAAGAAAGGGTGAGCAATAGAAACATAAAAGAGAGTTAGAAAACAAAAGAGTCGGCTCTAAAGAACAAAAGAAAGAGTTATAGAGAACAAAAGAGAGAGCAGTAGAAAACGAAAAAAAAAAAAAAGCTATAAAGAAACAAAAAAAGAGAGCAACAGAATAGAAAAGAGGGAGAACAGTAGAGAACAAAAGATAGAGTTGGAAAGAAACAAAAAAAGAAAGCAGCAGAATAGAAAAGAAAGAGAATGGCAAAAGCAGCGAGAGAAGAAAAAAGAGACAACAGCAGAAAAGAAGGAGAGATTAGCAACCCAAAGTAACATTGAAATTGGGTTTTGGCAAGAATTTTATGTGGAAATTTGTTAGTGAATGCTAAAGAATTTTTAATGGGAGAGATGGTTCCTTAAATAATGTAGTGATCAAGAAATTTAATTTTGGTTTGGAACAGAGAGGTTTTTAATTATGAAATTACAATGACTTTTATTTTGTAATAATAAAAAATTTTTATAAATGTTTAAAATATTGGTTAATTGATGTTGAAAAAAAAAAGTAAATCATCTATATATACAATGCAAAAATTTTAATATGGTTGAAAAATGTCATTCATAATTCTTTAAAATTTAGAAGAGATATTTTTCAAACCAAATGACATTATATTCCATTTATATTGTCTAAATAAAATAGTAGATACAATTTTGTAACAATCTTTTAGGTGAATTCAGATATGCCAAAATCTAGATTTTATATCAAATTTTGAAAAGATGAATGCAAAATGAAGTTTTTGTAATACATCTTTTTTATTAGGTGTAAGATACTTAATCAATTTGAGTACTTTGTTGAGAGACTTGTAATATATAACGAGTTTAGGTGTACCTCTTTCTATTTCAAAATCTTTATTAATATAGAAAATTGCACAAAAATGAAGAAAACGTGATTTAGAAATCAAATGTTTGAACTTAAGATTATTGATTTCGTTTTTGTAATATTACTTAAGTTCTGTAAATATTTGGATATGATAAATTTTTATAGGAATTTGTTTTTCATCAAAATCAAGTTCATAGGGAAGATTAACCATATGATATTTTCTATCCCGAATGCATTTGGAAGATTTCAACATCATTCTTTTTTCAAAAGATATTGAAAATTATAAATTTTTTGTTAGATAAAAGGGTCTTGAAGATGATTTTGAATTTTCTGTAAAATAAAATTATTTTGTAAATGGTAAAGATGAATTTGCTTTGAAGAAATAATTGCATAGAGAGTATTTTTGTAGATAGAATGAGTTTTCATAAGATTGATATTTTTGGTTTTTGATTTTTCAAGAAAAGGAAAAATAAGTTTTTAAAATTTTGTTATAAAAGCAATGTCATTATAATTAATAAAATAGGGAGTAATTAAATTTATAAATAACATCTTAAAATGACAAGATGATGATGCTTTCAACTAATACAAAAGTAATTTTAATTTGAAAATTTTGATTTTGTACAAAAGCATTAATTTTATTAAATTTTTTTATTTTAGAATAATTTGAGGTAAAAAGTTTTTATTTGTATTTTTTTAAAATTTTGGAGGAATTATTTTTTATTTGATATAGTTCAATTTTGCACTAGTATAAAATAAAGTAATAGTATCAATTTTGAAATTATTTGAAAAAATAAGAATAATTATGTCTAAACATTTTTTAAAAGTTATTTGTTAAAAAATAAACAAAAAATCAAAAGAAAGTCTCTTAAAATTGATAAAATATTTAACAATTTCTAAAACAAGTTTTTGCCCTTTACCAAATACATTGATGGCTTTGGAGTTTGAATGGTTTTGAGACGAAATTTGAATTTCACCTATTTGTAGAAGATATTGATATGAGAATTTTGAAATCCATTACCCCATGCAAAAAGCTAGAACAAAGACACAGGAGCACGCTTTGGTTTTGTTGTGTGGGTAACCACTAAATTTATTTATAAAAATTATTAATTTAAATATAAATAATATTTTTATATTATTTTTTTTAATATTTAATATTATCTTTATGACAAAATTTTACGATTTAATGCATATGATTTTGTTAAAAATAATTACATTCTATGTTTAAGAGCAATTAAACTTTGTACTTACTTCTTTGAAAATTATTAAAAATATCTTTTGATTGATAGACAGAAATTATGAAATGACATTATTGTTTATATATAAAAACTTAAAAAGTGCAGGCCTTTGTTGTCTTGTCCAAAGCTCCCTCTTATTTTCGAGACGAAGAAGGGGGTGACGGAGTTCGTCGAGATAGGCGAGTCTATATCTTTTCTGCTTCCGCCTCTTTTAAGTTCGGACATTATCACTAGTTTCCGAGCGCCCATCGCCACTACCATTCCCAATCCGAAACCAATTATTCATAGCTTCACTTTTCAAGCATTAAGGTCTACCGTCTGTTCTATCTATCCTCCATTACTTGTTCCCCCCTTCAACGCCCATTCTTCAGCATACTATAAAGAGACAACCAAGAAAAAAAAAAACCCAGTAAAAGGAACGAATTCAAGCTAGCAACCATAAAAAACTCGATGAATTGTAAAATACCAAATACACATTGTGACAAAAGCAACGTAAATTAACAAAATTTTTATCTCAAAATAAAAAAAATTTAAAAAATAAAATAACACTAAATAGTATTGAAAAAATTATTTAGTATAAAAATATTATTTATATTAAAATAAATATTTTTTATTAATAAAATTATTAAATAAAATTAATAATTATTTAATTTAATAAAAATATTTTTAATAAATGAGTAAAAAAAAATTATAATATTTAATATTATTTGTAATAAAATGCCTGGTGGAGGTTTTACGTTTACAAGAAAACACATTAAAAGGAAAAGAAGTAAAAAATATATATATATCTTCAATTTGGCAAAGAGTTTTTAATTTTTTTAAAGGAAAGTTAAGTCGCGTGTACCATCCATTGATCTCTAATAATTCTAAAAATTAGTCTATTGCATCTCATAAAGTCCAAGATTTGACATTATTTTTTTTCTTTTCCTTTCTCTTTTGATAAAGGCAATAAAGCATCGATAGGACAGACATCGAGATATAAACAATTGAGGAAGAAATTTTAATCCCTTTAAGAAATTTCTTATTATGCATTAAATTTAATTTTTATTAATATTTAACTATCAAAATATGTATTATATTATTATATTTGAAATATAAGATAATTTTTATAATTTTTTAGAAATTTAAAATGTAAAATATAAGAAATATAATTATCATTTTTCAATAAATATGACTTTGAATTCATTCTCTATAATTTTTTTTAAATACAAAGGTTAAAAAATAAAAAATATTACTATAAAATAAGTAATAAATTAATTTCAAATGAATAACGAAAGTAGAATTATAGTTATTATTAAGTAAAAATAATGTCAAACACAAGGGAGGAGGGACAAAGTAGATCTGCCAATTAAAGCAACCAACCTCGACTTGCATAACAAATCTCTATAAGATTTTCCATTGGATAGCATAATTATTTCAAAATATATATTTTTTAAATTAAGTGAAAAAAACATAAATTTTCTTTTCAAAAAAAATTTATAAATGACTTGTCTTTGACCAAACTAAAATATTAAGATTCACTTACTTTTGTTAATAGGGACTAAAAATTTATAGTAACTAATAATTAAAAAGTAAATTAATAATTAACAATTAAAAAATATAAAACTATGTAGTATAAGTAAATTGTAATGATAAGTAATTAAATCATTTGGAA
>CM038605.1:9592076-9631152 GCA_021533255.1 Ceriops tagal | reverse complement strand
TTATTTAATTTTTTTACTTAAATAATAATTTAATTTTAAATTTTAATAAATAATTAATTTATTTTGATTGTCTTATATAAATAATTAATCTAATTATTATTATTTACAAATGATCAACCTTTCAGTATTTTTTACCATAATTTCATGTTATTATTTCTCTCTTTCTAACATATTACTATTTATTAAAATAATTTTTTAAATTAAAACAATAAAGTAAGAATATTTGTCTAATATGAGGTAAAAAATTAATTATTAATAATTATTTTATATTTTACATAATATTTTATAAAATATTTATTTTAAAAAATAATAAAAAATTAATAAAAGATCTTAAAGGTTAGATTTTGAATTGCAATGTTGTAAATGCTCCTTTAAACTGAAGGTAATTCAAACTTGAAGAAGTTTTATGTAATTAACTCAATCTGTTTTTTTCGTTAAATAAGAAAAACAACAACAAAACGCCCAGGCGCTACCGTACCCGTCCAGAAGCAATTCATGAAAAGCTCGAGCGGCTCGATTTGAAAAAGAGAGATTGAGGGTATGAATGAGTGAAATAGAGGGTGTGTGAGGGGAAGTGAAAGCGAAATAGAGGGTATGAATTAGTGAAATTACCATTTAGATTGAAGCTTTGGGTTTGGTAGACGTGAATCCAAATTCACACGAAGAACCCTATCCTTGATTGGCGTGTCACTGTTCATACCTCTATTTTGCTTTCACTAATTCATGCCCTTCCCCTCACCCCCAAACAGACAGTGACACGCCCGCACGCACCCACGCACTTACACACACTCTCGCTCTCACTTCTCTCATCTGTCGCTGGATCCCCAATCAAGGCTAGGGTTCTTCGGATTCACGTCTACCAAACCCAAAGCTTCAATCTCTCTTTTTATTTACTGGTAATTCACTGCTAATTTCGCTTTCAAAATGCAGGATTTTAATTTTTGGATGAAAAAATTGGGAAAGTTGTTTGCTTCTTTTTCTTATCTAGTTCCGGTTAGTTTTGGCTATTGATGTTTTTTCAACTAACTACTATTTGTTTGACCCTCGGTTTTCGTTTCTTTTCTGCGTCTAGCCACTATTTTGTTGCTTCACGATCTGTCCTTTTTCTTTTGCTTTGAGACCTTTGGGAGGCTCCGTGGAGCAATTCTGGTCTACATTTATTTTTGCTGGAGATCTGGTTACCAATGCCTTCAGGGTTCAAAGCCAACCAAGCTTTGCCAGGAAAGCCATGAGTCGTCCAATCGAGCCTTTTTTTTTTTTTCAAATCAAGCCGCTCGAGCTTTTCATGAACTGCTTGTGTAATTTCATAGTATTAACAACACCCAAAGTTTTCTTTTGTTTTTTATTTTTAGAAATGACTTGTTTTTAATGAGAATAAAATATTAAAATTTATTTATTTTTGTTAATAGTGACTAAAAATTTCAGCATTTTACTTTGAATTGAGACTTGTGGTTTGGGACTTTGTGTTAGTTGACGCTGGAATGTAGCATATTCACTTATTATGGGTAGGTGATTTCTGATATTAACTGTACAGTCTGCTTAAGAATTGAACCTGTTGATTTCAAACCTTTGGGCATATTTAGATTTCTGTTTTGAGATTTTCTTAGACAACATTTTGCAGTGCTCTGAGTTAGGGAATGACTGTGTCAAATGAAGGATTTTGATTGATCACGCTTCTGTCTCAGTTTCTAATCTTTGATATCATCCAGGGTTCAGGCCAATTTGTAGCAATCAGAGTAACAACTGATCGGTGTGCCTTCTACAATTGCAGGTTTCTTGGGTGGCAGGTATGTCATTTGCATTTGATTGGTCTATGTCTTGTCCTCTCCAAACTTAGGATCTCATAGAATGTCATCATCCAAACATACATAGTTAAACTTGCATAGAGTTGGCATGGTTGCCAGGGTAGTAGCATAGAGATCAGATACTTTCTTTTGAAACCTGCAGCAGCATTTTGAGCTCTTCTCCCCCTCCTCTTCCATTGAAATGGGATTTAAAAGAAGAAGAAGAAGAAAACGAAGAAAAAGAAGAATCAAACATATGTTTTGAATGATGATTGAATTGTTACTAAAGTAACATGCACATCATTGTGAAATCTTAGGCCATCCAAGTGTCATTGCACCCAGTAGTGGCTATACCTGGCACCACTCATAGCATTTAACAAATCAATTGGTAATTCATAAACCAGATTTGCTAATTGCAAACTTGGCATTTTATATGTTGAAACATGGCACCATTATATTCTCTAGCATGAGCTGCAGTATGCCAACTAGCAGGGAGAAAACAAAATCCTAATATAGGATTAGCATGATTGCAAATTTGGATTCATTTCATAATTGAAACATGCTGCGCTTATCATGCATGTGGTATCTTGGCATTTCATTTTACTCTGTAAACGTTTTGTTGTCTTAAAGGAGGGATTGATTCTTGGTCAAGTGTTAGTATTAATCCTAATATAGGATTAGCATGATTGCAAATGTGGATTCATTTCATAATTGAAACATGCTGCCCTTATAATTCACGGCTTACCTCTGGCTTGATCCAATGCCCCATAATTGAATATCATTGTTTTGCTTTGGCAATTTAAATCTTATTACTGCCGCGCAATTCTCCATGATGAACTATCCAAATAGATCAAATCAATTCCTAGGGTGCCTTCTTGTTTCTGCTTCTGTCCATCCTTGTTGCTATTTTTAGCATTTTGTAGTTCCCTTCTGGTTTTTTCAATCTAGATTTGGAGGATGCTGTGAACCATTATTATGTTGTGTGCTATTTTTACCCCTTTTTTTATTTTGTTATGCTTCTCTTTATTTGTCTTTTTCATATTGAATGCTCTTAGGATGGAAAAATCCATGACCAATGCTCAGAAAAGAAACATAAGAAAGCAAGAACAATGCAAGAAGGAAAAGGAGAAGGGTAGAGAAGTTGCTACAAAAGAGGCAGAGCCAATGTCAAGTAAAGGACACGTTGAGGTAATAATATGTGAAATTTATTTTTATTTATTATTTTTCCTGAAAATTTTCATTCATTTTATTAGTGTTTAAATTTGAATCTTAAGTTGTTAAAAAAGAGGCAAAGCCAACGGCAAGTAATAGACATGTTGAGGTAAGCATAAGCGAAATTTGTTTTTAGTTACTATTTTGCCTGAAAAATTTTCATTCATTTTATCAATACTCAAATTTGAATCTTTTTTCCTGGGTATCTGTCACTTAAATATTGTTGACCAAATTGTTGTTTTCTTCTCTCTTTTTTTTGTTATTTTTGTTTTCCTCTTTAGACTACAATACTTAACAAAAAATATAAAACCATGTAGTATAAGTAAATTGTAATGATAAGTAATTAAATCATTTGGAAGTCAAAATTTGTTAACTTCTCTTACAAATTATTTCAATAAAATTTATTTATTTAATTTTTTTACTTAAATAATAATTTAATTTTAAATTTTAATGAATAATTAATTTATTTTGATTGTCATATATAAATAATTAATCTAATTGTTATTATTTACAAATGATCAACCTTTCAGTATTTTTTACCATAATTTCATGTTATTATTTCTCTCTTTCTAACATATTACTATTCATTAAAATAATTTTTTAAATTAAAACAATAAAGTAAGAATATTTGTCTAATATGAGGTAAAAAATTAATTATTAATAATTATTTTATATTTTAAATAATATTTTATAAAATATTTATTTATTTAAAAAATAATAAATTAATAAAAGATCATTTGAATTGCAAGGCTGTAAATGCTCCTTTAAGCTGAAGGTAATTCAAACTTGAAGAAGTTTTTATGTAATTAACTCAATCTGTTTTTTTGTTAAATAACAAAAACAACAACAAAACGCCCAGGCTATTGCGAAAGGTATGAGAGCCTCTGTTTATCCTTCTTGTCACTACCGCCTTTTTCTTTTCATCCAATTTTTTGTATGACATTTTTCTATTCTGATTTTCTGAGGTTTTTTTCCAGTCTCAATTTGTATAAATCCGCAAACCAATCTTATGTTATGTGCTATTTTTACCGATGCTTATGTTATGATTCTCTTTTAGATATCTATTTCTGTAATCTGGTGCTTTTTTCTTTTTTCGTTTTCTCCTTTTGTTCTGCTATGAACCGATTTTATTAATTAGTCAGTGACATTATTTTGTTTGTAGAGTTTAAGAAATTTGAAATATGGCTTCTGCGTTATGTTGTTGACGGCCACTGCCGACAAAGAGATAGCGACCGAGGGAGAAAGAGAGGAGGAGGGGGACGAAGCGAAGCTGATATATGTTAGCGCTTTGTTTCTTGAGCCGTCCACTTGTGCAAAAGACTTTACTGGAAAAGGCTCAAACCATTGGTACGTGATCAGACCCAGCAGAAAAACTTCCAAAATCTCCTGAGTGTTCCAGAATAAACTACCTTATACAGACACTGCTCTCACATCATTAAACTGCGTAGTTGGTTCCTCGAGCCTTTATCTCATTGGTGGTTACGAGCCTTGCAAGTTCATCATCCACAAGCAGATCCAATATCTGGATGTTAGAAAGTCTGATGATGATTCGGTTGGTTGGCAGTTTTTCAAATCACTGCCATTCCCATGTTGCGGAGCATTCACGGCAGCTTCTGGTCCCTGGGTCTACATAATTCTTGGTGACCGTATGCCATTTGCTCAGGAATCGGAGACATGGGAGCCATGGGGTTATGTTTTTCATACTCGCAACGGGTACGAAGCCTATCCCCTTGACGCACCACCTGGTGTTTTGAGTGATTATCCTGGTGCTGTTGTTGGTATCAAGGGTGGCATTTTGGTGTATATGCAAGAGGAAGACTGCTTGATTTTCCATGATTCATCGACTCGCAAGTGGTCCACTTATCATATGGGAGATGTTAATGGCCATGAAGATGCTGATGCCTATGTGGTCTAAGATGACGTTCTGTATTTCTATAATGCAGGTATTGATGATGATGATGTTCCATGCCTATCAGCCTTCGATCTTTCCCAACACAAGCGCCTCCATCCAGTTCACATTCCGGATGGTCTTTGTTACGTTGGAGATAAATTTCCCTTCCTGGTCTCTGTTGCCAAAAATAAGCTCTGCCTTATCCAACAACACCGCTATAAAGACTGTTCTGGCATTGCAATTTGCTACACGGAAGTTTTTTGTTTCTCGTGATTCTTCTTCTTTGGGTGTGGTTGTTGAGGAACAGTATGATTTTAGGATAGATGCCTATCGTATTCTCATGTGTGTAGCACTGTAAGTCTCTTATTCAATTTTTTGTTTCTTCTCTTTTGTTTTTTTTTTCTGTTGTAAATGCTGACTATTAGACCTTTTCCATTCAAATTATGGACTGCTTTATGCGGGTCGTAGTCAGCCATATCCATATGGAGTCAAAGAGAACAATAGGCAGCTTGACGAGTTAAATTGATAACCAGGTGAGTTATTTTCAGCCACCCAAATGTAAGGATTTTAACCTTAATGAAAGTTCTCTACTCTTAGGACAATAAATATCACTATGAACTTATCACATGGAGGAACATCCTGATAATCTCTCCCAAAGTCTTGCAACTTGGGATTTGATTACAGAAGAGAGGTTACCTAAATTTCTTGATATTAGTATTATCTAATACAAGTTTGGAGAGTTTAACTCGGGTATCTCTGTTTTTGCCACTGCCAGTAATACTACGGTTATTCATATGTTTTTATGACTTTATTTGTTCAATTATGATAAAACTGTTAAAATGCCCAATAATATTCTCCTAAATAGTTTTTTTTGTATGCACATTCTCTTTACGGTTTTAATTTCTGTTTTCATTTGTGGGTTTGGGTTTAAATCCTAGAAGCACCCTCTTTGCTAACAAAGGCAAGGTTGTGTGCATTAACCCTTTTCCGTACTCCACGAATGTGGAAGCGTCATGCACTAGGACATCATTTTTGTTTGTAGGTTTGAAAATCCTCTTCTAGGAGATTTCACCCTGCTGTAATTGTTTGTCCCTCAAAGAAGAAAGATGGCGTCATATTTCAGCAAAACTTTTAGTCTCTGGGCCCCAGGGGACTAAGGGATATGAGGATATATTGATGCGTAAATGGCCATTGGGAGTTTCAATTAAGTTCTAAAGCTGTTTAGTTGTGCAAAAGTAGGAATTAGCCTTCCACAAAAATTCACACTCCTTCAACTTTGATTGGAGTTTTAGCCTTTTGTGCTTGCTTTGCATTGCATATTGCTTTTTCTTGTGCTATCAGCCCTGCATGAAGGTTTTTTTTTTTTTCATTAGAAACATCTGATTTGATTATTATTGAAAGACCTTGGACAACAAGTTGATTGCTCAAGTTTTTTGTCTTCCAAATTTTTCCTGTTTCCATGCTTTGAGAGAATTTAGATTGTGATTGTGTTGATGAGTTTAGCCTATATGTGTTATTACAATTGAATCTACAAGATCATGTTCTCCAATGTCGTTGATTGTAACTCTAAGCATGCATTAGCTAATCTATGGTTTTTTTGAGCTTTCCCTTTTTGTTAATCCCTCTTTATAGCATTTAATTTTCATCTTTATGTCGAAGGTGTTTAATGATTTTTTTATAATTTTTTAATACTGTGATCTTTATTAATGATGTCCTTTAACTGAATTTTTTTTTTCCTGTAATTTATTTTGTGCCATAGAAGGTAGAAGATTGAAGTTTGGGGTCAAGCAGATATTGGGAAGAAGATGGGAGATACTTGGCTGGATTTTGCAAAGATACTTAAGATAAATCATCTATAGCACATTCTCGGTTTAATTATGTTTTTCTTGTTAATACTTTCATAAGTTGGTAGTTACGTGCTTATGCTCGGTTATTCTGAAGTGTGTGCATCATTTTCGCGCCTTGCTATTCTAGGATATGGATAGTCTATATTTCATTATACATATTGGGTATAAATTGGTTTTATGATACTAGATAGAATAATAATCTATTTGTTTTCAAACAAATCAATTTTCACATAATTTAGAACTCTTAATTTGACAACAAATATAAGGTATTACATAAAATATGGGTTTGCAGAGCCAGTGATTGGTTGTTTTGGTTATTTCAACAACTGAAATTAAGAGATTATGTAATGTAACCTATTTTTCTGTTGGTCACTTGGTGAGTATGCTTAAACTTGAAGACTTGAAAAACCTAAGACGTTGAGTCTTTAATAGAGTTCTCCTAATTGTGGTAAAGTCTTAAGACAAAGAGGCTGAAGAAGTGCTTGGTAAACGAATTGTTCGAAAACGTGGTACATCACCAAGCATTCAATACTTGATCAAATGGAAGGGATTGTTTAAAAGTGAAACAACTTGGAAAAGTAAAAAAGATATGTGGCAATTTCAACAACTTTAAGAATATAAGGACTTAACGAGTGTGTTGAAAAATTAGGTGGGGAAGAGTAAAACACCTTAAATTGTTCTAGCCTAATAAAATTTTGAAGGATGAAGAGGCTATTGGGATTTTAGAACATTTCACTTTATTTTAAAATTCTCTTAATTATGTAGATTGTATCAGATCTTTATAGAATTTTCTAGAATCTTAATTGTAACTATTAGATTATAAGAATTTTAGTCATCTGTTTCAGAAGTAGAGTTGTATATAAAAAGGATCAGTTTCAAGAGTGAAAGACGAATTTATTTATATTCTCTCAAATATAATATAATTATTTTTTTTTGTATTTTTTGTGGCATTTTACTTTTTTTACTATCCAAAAAAAGAGTTAAGTGCCGCACGATCTCCAACAGAAACTTGTAGTCTGTGTCAACTTGCAATCTTTTCGTTACCACGGCAAGCCCGTCCGTGTTCAACTTTACCCAATTCCAAAACAAAAAGACCGTCCGTGTTCAACTTTACCCAATTCCAAAACAAAAAGTTGCAACTCCCTCAAAAGCTCTTAAATTCGGCTGATTCTATTCTCTCGGCCTGCTCAAATTTATACGGGCTTTTCTGTGGTCCAAGATAAAATATTCCGGATCAGGCCTCAACAATTGGTTTCTACGGTCCCATTCTGGTCCGGACTTCTTGACACCCCACCGACAGCTCAGCCCAATCAGCTACAAAATAGGAAGAGTCATCTTGCACGTGTCTGTCCCTGGGTAACAGCCGAAAAAAAAAAGATGGACTGTATTTTTACTGGCGGTTGTTGGATTTCGCTCAACTCGCTCACGTCACCTGCTATAAATAACTTACTAGGTTAAGTCTGTCTCGAACAAGCCCTTATGTCGTTCGTTCATCCTCTCTTTATCCTCTCTCTTACGCCGCTTTTATCTTTTGTATTCCTTTTATTTTTGTTTTTTTTAATGTTTTCATATCTGGAAGGGAAGATTTCGTTTCTTTGGTTCGGTGATGATGGTGGACCTCATCGTACCCTGATTATCTTTTGTACTTATGATCGATCTGTTCAGCATGTCAAGTAAATTTTATCTTTGTAAAAATGATCTTTGACATACAAAGTTAAGGAATGACTGTGTCAAATGAAGGACTTTGATTGATGACTCTGTCTCAGTTTCTGATCTTTGATATAATCCAGGGTTCAGGCCAAGCTATAGCAATCAGAGTAACAGCTGATCGGTGTGCCTTCTATAATTGCAGGTTTCTTGGGTGGCAGGTATTTCGTTTGCATTGGATTGGTCTATGTCTCGCCATTTGCCAACCTATGACTTGGCTAAGAAATCCCCACAAGTGAAAAAAAAAAGTTCTCTTTTGTTTTTTATTTTTATAATGACTTATTTTTAATGAGTATAAAATATTAAAATTTATCTAATTTTTTAATAATGACTAAAAATATATAGTAATTAATAGTTAAAAATTACACTAAAAATTAATAATTAAAAAATATAAAATCATGTAGTATAAGTAAATTGTAATCATCATTCACGTGGAAATCAAAATTCTTCTCTTACAAACTATTTCAACAAAATTTATTTATTTGATTTTTTCTTTTGTTTAAATAATAATTTAATTTTAAATTTTAATTAATAATTAATTTACTTTGATTATCTTATATAAATAATGAATTTGATTGTTATTCTTCATATATGATCAACTTTTAGTATTTTTTTCATTAAAATAATTTTTTAAATTTTGTACAATATGAGGTAAAAAATTAATTATAAATAATTATTTTCTATTTTAAATAATCTTTTATAAATTTTTTATTTTAAAGAATAATAAAAAATTAATAAAAGATCTTGAAAATTACATTTTGAATTGTAAATCATAATGGAAAGGGGCCTTAATTAGTTAATTAAATTAATTAATTTTACTTTTAAATTTTTATCGAATAAATATTTATTTATCTTTTTATTAGAATCAAAGAAAAAATCGATTCCTTAAATTATTTTTGTAACATAAGAGTCAATTGTAAAGAGAATCATGTAAATAATTTTTTGTATTTTATTTTTATTTTTATAATAAAATAAATAATAATGATAGTAATAATGAATTATATTTATGTAATTTTAAAATAATTTTATAAAAAAATCTTATATAATTCTTATATAATAATATAATAATTATATAATATAATTAATCAAAAATTGCTGAAAGCTTTAAGAAATTTTATGTAATTAACTCAATTTGTTTTCTTATTAAATAACAAAAAAACAATAACAAATTGGAATTTGTGTCCCGCGGCCATTGCGAAAGGTATGAGAGCCTCTATGCTTAAGTTATGATTCGCTTTTGGGTCTCTATTTCTCTATCTGGTGCTTTTTTCCTTTTTTGTTTTCCCTGATTTGGAAAATTTCCCATCTGCCCTACCCACCATGCCTTACCCTTATCCGCACCGAATTGGAATGTGCCGCCGGACTCGTTCCTGCTTCATCCATTTCAACCACCATCCATCCCTCTGATTCCCAATTTGCCTCTGAATTTATCGCCAATTTACCCACTCTATCTTTCGCGGAAGCTTCATTTGAACCCATTACCGTAACGGCGTCGTATTCCTCTTCTCGTTCATTGCACTAAACCAATCTGCGCTACCCATACCCATCCAGAATTCCTAAACCTTTTGTTAACCTAGAAAACCCTAGCGCTTGTCTCCCGCGGCTGTTGCGAAAGGTATGAGAGCCTCTGTTTATCCTTCTTGTCTCGTCTCTACCGCTTTTTTCTTTTCATCCAATTTTTCGTATAACATTTTTTTATTCTGATTTTCTGTTTTTTTTTCCAGTCTCGATTTGTATGAATCCGCAAACCAATCTTATGTCGTGTGCTCTTTTGGATCTCTATTTCTGTAATCCGGTGCTTTTTTCTTTTTTCGTTTTCTCCTTTTGTTCTGCTGTGAACCAATTTTATAAATTAATCAGTGACATTATTTTGTTTGTAGATTTTAAGAATTTTGAAATTATTCTTATAGAATTTTGATTGGAGAGGATTTCATTGCTGAGAATACCACTTTTGAGAACTCTATTTTTTGTTGTTCCATTCATTTAGTCAACTCTTTGATGTTTAAAGAATTGGTTGAGCTGTCGCTATTGTCGCTTTGTTTTTGAAAATTTTGTCCAAATGTGGCGTCCATTGTTTTTATTTCCAATGCCACTGTTGAATTTGGGGCTTTGTGTTAGTTTACACTGCAATTAGCATATTCACTTATTATGGGTAGGTGATTTTAGATATTAATTGTACAGTCTGCTTAAGAATTGAACCTGTTGATTTCAAACCTTTGGGCATGTTTAAATTTCTGTTTTGAGTTCTTGGGTCTATTTTCTTAGACAACATTTTGCAGTGCTTTGACTTAGGGAATAACTCTGTCAAATGATTTTGATTGATGACTCTTCTGTCTCAGTTTCTAATCTTTGATATCATCCAGGGTTCAGTTCAATTTGTAGCAATCAGAGTAACAGCTGATCGGTGTGCCTTCTACAATTGCAGGTTTCTTGGCTGGCAGGTATGTCATTTGCATTTGATTAGTCTATGTCTTGTCATTTTCCTATAGGATAGTTACTTATTAGTCCTTTGAGAATCATATCCACTCTCTAAACTTAGGATCTCAAAGAATGCCATCATCCAAACATACATAGTTAAACTTGTATAGAGTTGGCATGGTTGCCAGGGTAGTAGCATAGAGATCAGATACTTTCTTTTGAAACCTGCGGCAGCATTTTGAGCTCTTCTCCCCCTCCTCTTGCATTGAAATGGGATTTAAAAGAACAAGAAGAAGAAGACGAAGAAAAAGAAGAATCAAACATATGTTTTGAATGAGGATTGAATTGTTACTAAAGTAATATGCACATCATTGTGAAATCTTAGGCCATCCAGGTGTCATTGCACCCAGTAGTGGATATACCTGGCACCACTCATAGCATTTAACAAATCAATTGGTAATTCATAAACCAGATTTGCTAATTGCAAACTTGGCATTTTATATGTTGAAACATAGCGCCATTATATTCTCTAGCGTGAGCTGCAATATGCCAACTAGCAGGGAAAAAACAAAATCCTAATATAGGATTAGCATAATTGCAAATTTGGATTCATTTCATATAGGATTAGCATTTTGTAGTTCCCTTCTGGTTTTTTCAATCTGGATTTGGAGGATGCTGTGAACCATTATTATGTTGTGTGCTTTTTTATCCCTTTTTTATTCTATTATGCTTCTCTTTATTTCTCTTTTTCATATTGAATGCTCTTAGGATGGAAAAACCCATGACCACAGCTCAGAAAAGGAACTTAAGAAAGCAAGAAAAATGCAAGAAAGAAAAGGAGAAGGATAGAGAATTTGCTACAAAAGAGGCAAAGCCAATGTCAAGTAAAGGACACGTTGAGGTAATAATATGTGAAATTTATTTTTATTTATTATTTTTCCTGGAAATTTTCGTTATATTATTAGTGTTTAAATTTGAATTTCTTTTGTGAGAAGGATAGATAAGAATAAGCAAAATTTATTTTTAGTTATTCTTTTGCCTGAAAATTTTTCATTCATTTTATCAATACTTGAATTTGAATCTTTGTTCTTGGGTGTTTGTCACTTAAATCTTTTTTGTTATTTTTAAAAATTGTGAGAATTTTTTAGCTGATATATTCTATTTTTTTCACTTTTTTTTCTTTATTTTTCCCTCAGACGAGAAGAGCATGCTTGGAATACAATGTTTTGTTGCCAAATGAACGCTGCCACCATTTATCATATAGGGGTTTCAAGCAAGCAAGGGATCTAAGCATCCTGTATCTCTGTGAAGCAAGAGATGTTGAAAAGCAGCTCTTTTTATCCAAATTACTTGGTAGAGAATACACTTTTGATGTGCTGGGAATTGATACATTTGATGATGGAAGATTCTTTGTTATTCTGGATGGCAAAATAGATTGTAATTTAAGAGAATGGTACGAAGAGATCCAGAAGCAATTTCAGAACAGAGAAAATAAGCAAAAGTAATTTGAGGAAGATATGTGGTTGGAGTTTCTTCGACCAAAGTTGAAAAATTTTAGGTATTTAATTTTTTATTTTTGTATATTAAATTTATTTTATTTTAGTAAATTAATTATTCATATTTTTATGTAGGGGGGTTTTTCATTCGTTATTACGAATGTATCCGTATTACACTCATGACAATTGGTTGAATGGGATTGCTTTTATCAATGGGCAATCTAAATTATATAACATGAAGTGTCAAGGTATCAAACTAAACATTTATAATATTTCATTTTAATTGAAAATGATTATCAATACTTATATATTTTTATTTGTATTTTGTTTCAGATGGTCTTGGAATTGATGATGATTTTTTGGAAATTTCTCTAATTTTAAAGACCATTGTATTTAATGAGAAGCTTCCCATGAAGATTGATTTCAACAAATGGAACGTTGAGAGTCAAGGAGATTCAAGTTATTTTTATTTAAATCATAGTTCCAATGAAATTGTAGTTTTCATCAAAAGACTCTTCACATTTTTTGGAGACAGGTAAAAGTTTATCCTTGTTCTCTCCATTTATCTATCATTATTCTCTGATATGATCATTCTTTTTTATTTTCTATTGCAGGAATCTCAAATATTATTTTGATTATCCCTTGTTTTGGAATCACAAAGAACATGTGAATTTTATATTAAAAATTTATGAATTTGTGTGGTTACAAAAGAACTTTACATTGAAAACATTGGTAGAGCCATATTTTAGTGGTGATTTTTTATTTCCTTGGCAAAAATGGGTTATTGAAAAAGGAGGAGAGACATTGAAGAGACTTTACAACGATGACGCTGAACAGACACAAGCAAAGAATTATCGTTATAGCATGGACTATGTGCATTTTTGGGATGATTGTCGACAACACTACAAAGACTATGAAACCATGGTAATTTTCTCTATTTAAATTTTTTATCTTTCACATAAGAAATTAACATTATAGTGTGTGTATGTATCTATATTTTGTTTCTTTTTGTTTTTTTTTTTGGCATGAATAGAGTTCACTTGAAGAATTGGAATTGGAATTGGAAGCTAAATTTGATAGCTGTTGGAAAATTCATGGAGCTTTGTGGTCTTTTATCAATTCTAACACTAAAGTGATTGGGATAAAACTTAACGACACAAGGTATGGTCTTTGTATTTTTGTTATCACTGTTTCTATACCTATATAATTTTCTTTTTTTTGTTTGTTTGTTTTTTATGCAGAATTCTTAAACAAAAGTTGATGAAACATCTAAACTGGGAATCTGTGTGCTAAAGGTGGTTTTTATTAAATTTTAATAAGAATTCACCTTCCAATTCACATTCCTCTGACCTTTATTAGAGTTTTTTGCCAACTTGTATCTATTATGTTTACTTAGTCAGATTTCATTGTTACTGAAAAAGTCTAGCATGCCCAGCTATTATTCTGACATGTTAGCTTATGTATTGTTTTCCATGCCTCTCTATTTTGTGATTTGGATGGTCTATATATTATAATATTTCTTCAATAGAAATAGGTTTTATGATACTTGAAGAGACTGTACTGACTCTTGATTGCTGAAACACTAGTTTCTCTTATGCGTGACATATCATCTCTAACTTTTGGCTGTGCCATTCCATTATTGGAGGCACCTGCCTACTTGTCGTAACCACAAAGATGATTGCCTAAAATAGCTCTAAGATTCTTCTACCATGGAGAATCCCACACAATAGCTTTTGTAGTGCTGCGGGCTACACTGGCTCCGCCAATAACAGTCAACCTGGTTGAGTTTTGTAAATTATGACACACGGACAATACTAAATTAGTAATACTTGATAACATTAAAAGAACTCTTATTGTGCAGTGATGATTTGATTGAATGGAAGAATCTTGTAAAAATCATTGTAGGCCTCTTTGATAGTGTGGGTATTATTTTGGAAGATAAGTTCGGCATTCTTCATCTTGATAATACCTGTTGCGAGTATGCTCCCATGGCTCTGATTTCAGAGCAAATGGCACACGGTAACTAAGAATTACATAGACCCGGGGACCAGAAGCTGACAATTTGTTCTATGTCCTATTATCCTGTATGTACTTGGACGGTGGAGTGAGACCAAACAAAATTTAAAATTGCTTTCTGAGTGTGGGGTTTAGCGTATTTGCACATCTAGGCTTATAGCACTATCGGCACAGATAAAATGCAAAGCTAAAAGAGGGCAAATAATATACAAGTAGGTGATGAACAGTAAATGTATCTGAATATTGTCAAAAATTGCAATACAAACAATAATAAATTAGACAACTCATAATAATATCCCACCAAATCTCCTTGCCCCTCCGCCTGTATATCCACATTTTGCGACCCACACGGACCGCTAGAGGTAGAACAGCCCAAGTTGCACGCCTCACCGCAACTTAAATGGATGCCGCAGCAGCTGATACAGCTCCACCTCTGGCTCCGGTCTTTCATCAGGCACTTCTGGTCAAAATCACGGCCCAATTCAGATAAATGATTTGGCAAACCGGGTTGCTCGTCGGAAAACCCGATTCGGCTCAACGTGTCAATTCCATTATCCTCCCAAGCAGGTTTTCCGGTTAGCATCTCGATGATTGTGCAGCCCAATGACCACAGGTCGCTCTCCGGTCCCTGGTATTCGCCTCGGATCACCTCCGGCGCTATCCACAGCGAGTGCCACGATTGACTGATGACATCACTGCTGAGCCGAAATCCGCCAGCTTGGCGGAGCTCGTATCGGGACCCACCAGAATGTTTTTCCCTTTCACGTCACAGTGAACAATGCCCTGCGCGTGTGTGTACCTCAACGCAGAGACGACGCACCATGTGCAAGACCGCACAATTTTGTCGTCCACGTCAGCACCGCAGCGGGTTGCCAGGTCAGCAACGGTGCCACCAGGCAAATACTTCATATAGAGGTCATTTAGACCTGATTAATATATAATAAATTATATACTAATATATATTTTTTTAAAGAAAACTGGTAAATACTAATAAAAATATCATTATAAATGTATTGATAATTATAAAAATATATTATGACGTGGCATGACAAAAGTATCGGTGATGTTGCCCTTATTTTCGGGAGTTTGACTGGCGGCCACAATTTTTCAAGGCGGACATAGATACTCTCTAATTTATTTATTTGTCGGTTAAGGTTCAGTGGGCCGACGTTCAATGGCTGTGGCCCATTAAATTGATAGGGATTGTGTTGAGCCGATTGACCATTTCTTTAAAAAATCTCACTACAATGGCTGCATCCCTTCCTTCCTTTTTTTTTTTTTGGGTGGAGGATTCACCATCCAGGTCATTGTGGACTAAGCGAATCAAATAGGAGTTGAACCAATGAACCCTAGAAATAACATTATCTGAACATTTTATTGATTAAGAATTTAAACCTTTTTAAAGAAATATCTTACACTCATATGTTCTCTTATCCCACCAAATGTCGTTGTCTGGTTAAATTGGTGAAAAGGAAAAACATGTCGTGAAAATGCATGCAATTTGAAATGTTAATTTTCATGTACATCTTTAAGTTAGGGTTACAATTTCCCAGTTTCTTTTTAGTTGTCCCATAGAACAATCTCTCAAGCGTCAACTGAATGATGTTATGACTATTTCCTCCTTTTTGCAATTTAGTTGACACCAGAGCTTACTTGCTCTTGAAGATAAATAACTGACCATGGAGCTCATGTATTGAATCGTTCATGAAGCACAAAGATAGTACTTTTTGAAAATTTTATCAGTAAAACAAAAACTACAAAAAAAAAAGAAAAAAAAAATCCTAAAACTGCAAAAATTCCTGTAAATGCTTAATCATGTTTCCAGCTTCTCCATGTCTCTCAAATCTTTGATTACCTTTTGCTTCAGTTGGAGTCAACTCCTGATAAAATTACCATCGGGGGTCGGAAGGGAGCACGGGGGGCTCGCTGTAGGGGCAGCAGTTGACCTTTCTAGAAAGTCTACTTGTTTTTCATCAGCAAAGCATATCAGGGAATCCATACACACTTCCAGGGTAGAAGATGGTGGGGTTGGCTTGAAGTCCTGCAGCTTGGAGTACTCTGTAATGAGGTGGAACATGTAATCATAGACCCGGTCTATATTTAAGGATTCCATGAAATCCTGTCCTGCCTTCCCAATTGTCTGAGCCTGTTGACAATATTGTGCATGGTTAACCAACGGATCAGAGAAACATTTTTTGTTGTTGGAAACATACTAGCTAGTGTAACAGTCACAAATGCCATGATTACAAAGAGTCAATTACTTAAAGCTGTTGAGCTTGTGCATCAACAGGAAACTGGAGGCACGACAGCAGCTAAATTGCACGTAGGTAGGGAAATATAGCTCGATTGCCATTTTCTTTGGTCTGCTTAAGTAAATCTTTATTAGGCATAAATAAATCCTTCAATGCCAGTGTTAGAATCATGATGAACTCCAAATAAACAGAATAAGCAAATTTATCCAAAAGCCACCAACTACTTGTCACTACCCACATTGTCACACTAAATGTAAGTAGTGAACTTGTCGACCCCACTGCAAATTTGGTATAGATCAAGACCAGAACGTCATGTCACAACTAAAGCTGCATGTGATAGATCAGACAGAATGAACGCATGCTGACTATAAATAACCGATATAAGTTTTAACAATTACCTCAAATGGGTTTGAATTACCCCAGTCCACAGCAAATTTTAAAGACCGGCATAACTCATCAGTCGAGACTGGCCAATAATTTTTCTTGGGGATGAGGCCACGGCTAAAGAAATCTTCGTACTGTGGGGAGATTATCAATGCCAGAGAACCACATGATATTATATATTTCAAGCTCACAGACCAAGCATAGCCTTCAGCATAGATTTTGTACCTAGATGAAAAGAACGAGGGGAAGAGAATATGATGAAGGAAAATAATCAGCTGAAGGACAAGTGCACTTCTTCAAAGGGCAAATGTCTGCCTATAAGACTTGGAAATACTAAAGAAGAGAAAAGGAAGACAAATACCTGTTCAAAGAAAAAATGTCTGCATAAAAGACGTGGAAATACTAAAGCTCATTTCTATTAAGAGATCACTCGCTATAGTCGGGAATGTTAAGCAGAGTACTCACCGATAATCACATTGATTTGACAGTTTTGAGTGCTCATAACCTCCTTTTGCTTCTTCTGCCCAATCCTAAGACACAAGAAGATACAAGAAGAATCAGAAACATGAATTCAAAAATTAGTTCATCACACTTGTGAAATGTACAAGTAGGAATGCCAATTCCACAATAAATCAAACAAGACCTGTCGTATAATTTGCGTGCCCCATTTCCTGGATTGATTGCATTTCAGTAACTCTGTACGAATAGGAGAGTGAACATCTGGATTGCCTTTCCAGTATGCCAGAGGCCATTTCCTTGCCCAACTTTGAGCTTCAGAGCCACACTTGATGTCTGCAAATTCCTCCTTCCATGGTCTTATATTTGTCTCTGGCCTGTACAAGATTCATTCACCATAACTAATCATCATGATAGCCACTGTAAATGATCCTTTATCATGTCACATAGATTGATGAAAGATAGTTCAAACTGCGAGCTCAAATAACAAGAATTCCATTCACAGAGACTGTGAGTACATTGGAAATTTTGTACTCGACCTATAATTGAACCAATGGGACTCGTTGGGACACATTGCATCCCTCTCGTCGGATCAGTGCTCTTTTTTTTTTTTTTTGGAGGAATTAAAAAAGCCAATCTTTTTCAAAAAAAAAAAACATAGGCCAGTTAATTTCCAAAACAAAAAAAAAAATCTAAATCCGATTAATTAAAAGATCGTCCCCTTTAATTGGATTAGTTACATAAACCTTTTAAGCGATCAAAAAAACGACAAACCCAAAAAGAAAAAAAAAAATTGTAGTTGTGAACTTACCAACCCCAGAAGGACCAATCAGGAAATGGGATATCAAAGTGATTCTCAGTCGTACAATATCGAAACAGCGGCAAAGGCAAAGACCCATGTTCGGCCTTGTTAATACGAGGCTTGTCCATGCAATCAAACATCAAATCAACGTCAGGTACCAATCCTGGATACCTATTTAACAGCTGCAACAAGCCCCAGATCGTGAACATCATCCGACTCTGCACACACGCGTAATAAATATCCAAATACAATTTCCCTTCAAAAATCACGACCCTGAAAGCCGCGAAATTCTTCGCTTCCATTAAGTGGTTCTTCGTGATCTTGGAGCGTGACCACGGCTCCAGATCGTGATGGATAAACCTGAAGAACTCGGGGCATCGGGCAGTCTCGTGAGACGACTCGAGACGATGCCTTTTTGAGCTTGTTTTGTTCGTTAACGGGCAAGTGAGATACGAACACTGTATGATTTTGTAGACTCGAGCGTGTCGGGCCTCTTCTTCGAAGGTTTTTGTCGGGAACAGGTGCCATGGCGTCGGCTCTAAGTTATGACCCACAACCGTTTTGGTCCGAGAAGCAAATCTATCAACCTGTTCGACAAAATTCCCCAGTGAAAACCAAATTCAAGCAGAGAGCAAGCACTTTTCTCAGAGGAAATGTTACGAAGGAAAAAGGGTCATTGAGAGAGAAATACCTCGTAGAGAAAAAGGGCTGTGAGGGAGGCTAAGCCGATGAGGCAAGAAAGAAGAAAAGTTGGGGATCGAGCTACGGCTGCTTTCCTCGACAGAACAGCCATTGGACATGAGCTTGTTTTTCTTCTTCTTGTCGTCTCGTGGTGTTTGTGTGGTTTGATGCGCCACGAGCTGCATCGTCTCGTCGGACTGGGAAGGGTTTTGTCTTTGGAGCTTTGGCTTTCGTCTTTTCAAAATCCCACTTTTCTGGAGGGGCCACAACGACCTGGGGGCGTCGAATCGTGTGATGTGTCAATTCCCTTTTTCTCGTTGGAATGCTCGCTTGCTTTGATTCCTTTGTTACAGTATTTTTTAAAAAATATATATTTTAATATAATAATTGGACTTATTTAATAGTGTGTAATCGGCATAATTATCGTATATTATCGTTTTCTTCTTATTTTACTTTTTTAAAAAAAAATTCCATGTGGAATGATTATATATAAAAAAAATTTAAAAATATATAATCATTATTACAGTACAAATGTGATGCGGACTCTCAACTTAGACTAATTGGAAACTTGACAGGTTAACAATCCTATCCTCAAGCTGCCTGCTCTGCTTATAGAACTTAAAACAGTATTCTCAACAATCATGAAACTTTGACAATCTTGCACATCAGACTTGCAACCCAAATTATGCCCAACAAAACAATCGATTTACAATTTAAGGTATCGATTTTGCATTACAAATAATGAACAAAGAAAAATTGCCTTCACAGAATGAGCTACCAAAACGGAGTCAATTCCAGAGAGACACAGCTCAAATAAGCTACTCAGGCCGTAAATATCTTCCTCACTTTCTTTATACTTCTACGACACAGTGGACAAGTAGTAGCATCTTCTGCTATCCTGCAAAGTAAATTAACTAACTCTTAGGTGTCTCCAACTTCAGTTGCTAAAAAAGGAAAAAATGCAATGAAATTATGCATGTTAAAATGTTCGTGGTATCGGAAAGATTCTTATATATTTATTTGCATTGAATATAGAATGGATTGATAAATTACCTTGTTCCACAGGTAAAACAGGCAGCACAATGCCCGCATGGAAGAAAAAAGCAATCCCTTGCAGCGTCAAAGCAAATAACGCAGAGACGACGATGATTTTCTCCTTCTGCTATCGGTTTCCTTTCCAGAGAATTTTCTGCAAGCCACTCGCCCACATCCTCTTCACCGTGTGAGATAGAATCATAGGAACCCCAGCTTGAGTCATCGTCATCCTTTCGAGAAAGCAATGGGGCTTGTTCAGATTCTAGCTCTCCTGCTTGTCTACTCCCTCTGGAAGCTTGGAACATGTTACAGAATCTGAACGCTAATAAGAAGACTACAGTCATCATGCCTACAAAGAGGAAAAGTGGCAGATGTGAAGAGGCATTTCCTATTATGAAGAAATACCAAGGACATTAGTAGAACTGAAAGTACCTGATCCAGTGATATATGAGATCCATCTTGGACCATAAGACAATTTGACATGCCAGTGATCATCTAAGGCATCCTGAAAAAAACATCAGATTCTTGATGTTTCACATTAGGTGTTAATGTGGAGAATATAAATTAATTCCAATGTACCAAAAAATGACCGGAAGACTAAAGAATAGCCTTATTTCCCAAATATCTTATGCTAATGGTTTTTTTTGATAATTCGCCGGGCATCTCCCTAGAGAAAAAAAAAATTGCAGCTGATAAAAAGTAACAAATGTTTGCCTTTACCTCTTTAGATCCTGGAGATGTTAGGACACCAGTGGTAGTCCCAAAAAGAAAAAGCCTCAAACTGCAAGAGTGCTTGCTGATGGAGCACCTATTATAAGCCTTAGATGTGTTATAGATGAATGCTTTTACTTCAAAATTCAACTCTACCTGTACAATAGTGGACCATGGGAGCAAACTCATCTAATGCTTTGAAGGTATAAGCATGACAATACAGAGTAAAATATCAAAATAGCATCGCCATAAGCTAGCCACGAAATGTGCACAGGTTACTCATCAGGAAAATTTGTCTACTAAAAGAATCAGGTCACTTTTATTTACCAGCTGATTCAGCAGCACCCTTCAAAAGACAGTGGATAATAATTTCCTTATTCCTTTCAACTGAAAGGAAGAGTGCCCCATAATTTAGACTAGCCGGTGAATACATTAGTTGAATTACTGGTATACCCAGCGGATATAAAAATTTGTGCTGTATTATTACCTGGAAATAAGACAACACGGTATTGGCAAGAGAGGAATATGTGATTGACAAAAGCCTGGATGTTGAGTTAGTCAGTAGCTGATCCAATGGCTATGTTTGTGCTAAAAGGTGGTATGGAAAGAAAATGGTTTCAGGTAAACCCAAACTTCCACTAGCTTCTTTTAATCATGATAATAAAATTCCTCAAAAACTAGTTGACTTCAGTGATGATTGAAAATAGAGCAGATACTTGACCATTGTTTGAATAGAAGGCATCAAATTAAGCATTTTACATTCTAAACCTGTATATGGGTCTGCTCTTTGTACAATATAAAGTACTTCAAATCTCTAAAGCATAATTAATTACACCCACAACCGGCCAATCTCCATCCTGGCACCTCCCTAGGTTTGGTGTCCCAAGCTCCTGACTCAGAATTTAGGCGTACTATGATATAGAAGTGATGGAGGCAACTATAATGCCTTGTTCAATGCATAATCTAAAGCACTCAAAATTCACGTACAGCAACATGAATCCTCTCCAGCTTATGGTATATTGCAGTGTTGCAATTACTACTAAGTTACATTCTTGGTATTTCCACTCTTTGTAGACTTTGAATTATTTTCAAACTATGGCAAGAGTTTTAGGGACCATCATGCATGTACTCAAGCATATGATCATCAACATGAATGTACTTGTAGGTGCAACTCTAACGTGCTATAACGTTACAGAAAGCTTATCAAAGCTATTCAATTCACAAGTTAACTTCCAGTAACAAATAATGGAGTCAAGTTAAGAGCATATACCTCAACTTCCTCATTATTCAAATTTCTCACGGCAACAAAATAATTGGAAGACCTGGAAATTTCCTGTTGAATCCTGCCGCTTCCTGTGATCTCCAGAATATCAGAACAACCTGATCCATGGAAAGGGAGGAATATTTATAGAAAAGGAGAAATGTGTATTTTAGTTATGAATAGTACCATAGATAATATTCCACGACAAAGTTGTATTGGGGTAAGAAGGGTCCTCTATCCACTCAACAAGGCTTTCTCTACCTGCATGCTTAGATAAAATATTATCCCAAAGAATTGAGAAGTTGAATGTTATGGCAAATATTAAGGCACAAACAAAGAAAAGGCATGGAAATATTCCAAAGCCTTGGATCTTGGCCAACTGTTTGAAGCACAAGGATTAGGCAGATTTGTACACCACAACAACATTGCTACAAAACAGCTTTCCATCCCAATTCCCTCTATGTACGTGTAAGTTACCCAATGCACATCCGTGAATGTTGACTTGCTTGAAGTTTTGCTGCTAACTGCAGCTACATGCTGATATTTATTGTATTGCACCTTTACACATATCAGAAGGCATTTATACAAAATTTGTTGGAAAAACATCTGAGGTACCAAAAACATTCAAAATTGAAGAGGTAGGAAATCACCTTGGGCAACTACAAGGCACAAAGGCAAGGCACCAGAGGATTTCACACTATAAAAGATGTCCAACTTGGACCCATTATTGAGAAAGTGTACCCATTCCTGCAAATAACAAATACGCAATCACAACTTCAAACAGAAAATTCAAGGCTCTCCATTAATGCCTTGTACAGCAGAAGGATAAAAAGGCAAACCAAAATTGAGAAGAAAGGTATAATAATTAGGTAGGGGAATCTTTGCCTTGTGAAAATCAACTGGTACAATTGCCTTATGTGTTTCAGTCCAATTGATTGCCGTATCCAAAGGAGGAGGCTCGTAGAATCCATAGAGCATTGGCCCTGCTTTTGACTCATCCATCGCCTCAGCCTATTCACAAAACAATGAACACGGCTCCTCCATAAATCAACCAAAAAGCATGAAGGAAAAGCTTGGCATGCAATAAAGAGCTCTATTACATAAACGTGAGTCGTAACGCGGCCTGAAAAAAATTGCAATCAGAAACATTGGTTCTGTAAAGATGAGACCACAAATAAACAACCCAATAATCACGATTGCAACTGACCAGCCTCGTTCACCTAACAATTCCAATTTCGACACGCAAACTAAAAATTTAAAAAGAAACAGAAAGAAGAGAAGTAGTACCTGAATAGATTGCACAAAGAATGAGTTAGTTTGTACAAGGCGAGAGCAATTGGGCCCCAAAGTCAGTGTTATCGATCCAAAGACTCCGAGTATCAAAATCATAGAGGCTGCTCAACTCGTAAGCCACAAAGCAAATTAGCAAGTCCCATTTTTTCTGTCTAAAGTCAAGCGAAATGCAAAGAGATGAAAATGAAAACCAAGAATAAGAAGAAACGGACCAAAGGCCCAGAAAGTGAGGAGAACGACGAGGCACGACCACACGTCATCGGTCATCCCACCGGAAGTGGCTTCGGAAATGGATAAGTTTACGCGATAAGACAGAATTGAAGACCGCCGCCACCGCTGCTGGTTCTCTGCTCCTTCGTTTTCACGGTGGCCCGAACTATCCTCATTTTCTGGCTCCGGTTGGCCATCCTCTGCTTCCGGTTGGTCTTCAGGATTGAGATTTCCGGAAGAAGACGACGATGAAGAAGAAGAAGAACAGGGTTCATCGACGGTTGAAGTTGACGGAAAATGAGAAGGAGATTCAGGTTGAGTGTGATCTGGGTCTTCCATTCTGTGATTAATCCAAACAATAGAAAAGGAAAAATAAAAAACAAAAACCAAAAAACAAGAAGAAGAAGAAGAAGAAGAAGAAGAAGAAGATTGAAAAATGGATATAAAATGGATAAATGGGGTTATGAAATTCGAGTTGAAAAACGGAAAGGCATCTTCTTTATTCCCTATGCTTTTTCGCTTTTTTTTTTTTTCTCACATTTATACTTTTGATTTTTTTTCTTTCTTTCTATCCAAACCTGGAAGAAATTGATAGGAGGACGCAGCCATGGGTGATGCAACAAAGAAGACACCTACTCCTTTTACCAAGCAGTCTTTCTTTCTCCTCCTTGAACCGATCGTTGGGTAACTGACAGTTAGTTGAGCACACTGCCGCGAGTTCTCTCTGGGGACCCACAAAGTTTATCGCTTACGGTGTTTCAAGGTGGCGGGTCCCAAATTTGGGCAAAGCTCGCAAGCAAAGTTACAATCCAGCGCAATGGAATCTAGGTAGACCCGAATCAGTACCTTGGCCCGGAAACTTGGCTTCCTTTATTTTAGGCATGCTGCTTACTTGTCAGGCCGAAACTTGAAGTTAAGTCGAAAATGGCAAGATCGAGGTTGATCGCTGGTACTCTGCTATGGACTTTAGTTCTATTCCGAACCCTAGCCATTATCCAGGTAAACCAAAATGCGTGACAATAATGCAGGTTTTGTTCGTGATTCTTTTGTACAAGGAACAATTAGTAAGGGAAAACGCGTGACAATAAGGCTGATTTTTTTTTTTTGTGGTGAAATTTATGTAATTTTGTCGATGAGAAATGATTATTCAAGTGATTTCATATATATTTTGGATTTTTGTGTTTGTAAAGACCACGTTAGTGTACGAGATTCTTAACACTACGAATCTGAGAAGACTTGCGTTCTTCATTGTTTTAGTTCCATTTTAAATGAATATAGTTTTTATTCTCTTCAGATTCACTCTAACCGTTTGAGATCATTGAAATTCCTTGGCTGTGAACTTCATTATTATATTCAGGCTGCTGTCTTGCCGTCATAGTTTGGTACTAAAAATATGATATGAGCATCTGTCCTTAGGTCGGGTTGTCATGGGTCTCTTTGGGAAGGTAGTCCCTAAAACTGCAGGTATGATAGGGTGTATATTGTCTGCTAAATCAAGAATTTCGAAGAAAATTTCCGAGCTATGTGCACAGGTAATCCAGTGAACCTCTTTTAGAATCTCCCTTCCTGTTTTTAGTTTATTCCCTGGGTCACTTTGGTCACTATCATGAATTATGCACGAAGGAATTGTATTTATCTTCTTGCTCAGCCTTGAAATATATGTGCCCATGGACCCTTTAGGGCTGAGAAGGCAACTATAGGGAGCGAAGCTGTGAATCTGGTTTCATATCACTACCACTTTTCTTCCTTACAGGGGAAAATGGTGTTGGAAAGAGTGGGAAACCTCTGCATCAGAAAGGCATTACATTCCACAGAATCATACCCTGTTTCATGATCCCGGGAGGAGGTGGTGAATCAATATATGGACAGAAGTTTGCCGATTAAGATTCTGTTGTTTTGAGAAAATAATAATCTCTGCAAGCATTGGCAGATGGACGTAATCATGAGATGAATACACAAAAGCTTGATTGTGCACAGGACTTCTTTTACTGGCAAATGCTGGTTCAGACGCCAACGATTCCCAATTCTTTATCATAACTGTGACAACTAGCTGGTAATTACTTGTTTTTGCTGTTGACCATTTTAAAGGGTGTGCGCTCCACACAATTAACGTAGCTCACCATTGTAATTGAGTAACTTATCTTCAAAACATATGCAGGTTGGATGGCAGACACTTAGTATTTGGAAAAGTCCTATCTGGAATGGATGTCGTCTACAAGGTTGAGGCCGAAGGAAGGCAGAGTGGCACACCCAAAAAGCAAGGCCATCACTGCAGACACACGAATGCTTTCTAGCGACTGTAACTGCTAGCAGTTCTGTCTTCAGCTGATCCAAGAGTCCTCATTTGGGATAACACGAGTTGTGCACTCTTGCAAATGCCATTATGATCTTGTGGAGGCCCGTTTTCCCCGGCCAATGTTTGTCATTCTTCCTGGCTATTTTGAATGCACCAATGCACGCAAGGAGGGCCACGCAAAATCGAGATATCTGGCTTAAACGACGGTTTTCTCAAAGCTCATTGTTTAATAAAAGAAAAGAAAACTACTTTTAAGGACAATTTTTCATTATGCATCATTTCTGCCATAAGTATTTCTAGAATTCTTAATTGCACAAGTCCACTTGTGCCGCATCGCATTCTTTTCCCTGATCCAATTGATTGAACATAATGATGCCGTAACAGCTTTCTCGAAAGACGAAAATAATTTTGTTAGGGAGGAAGTGTCGGGCAGGTAAATTAATCCACTCTGTTCTAGGAATAGCAATTCAAAAGAAATGTGGGGTCATCGACGATGCCTAAATTTTATATTTTCCTTTCCTGCTGTGTGGAAACTAAAGCCGGGTTATGATAATTTGAGGCCAATAGCGTTGTTTCTCTTTGGGCGTCCATTGTATTCGTGTCTTCTTTGGCGATTTCGTTTTGAAACGTAGCATGGAGGAACCGGGAAATTGCCAAGAGAAAACAACCATTTTCGGACCATCCGCTCAATATTTAAAACTAGTGAGCCCAAGGATTGCAGCACTTCTTATCAGAGACGGCTTTTTGTATTTTCGTGGGCATGAAGAATGACTTGATTCAGATGATTTGCCAACTTCTTCATTCAACTGAGATCACTTCTAAAGTGTAAGTTCCAGTCCCCCAACTGCATCCCCCATCCCCAAGACTATTCAATATAATTGGTCGAAAATGCTGAAGTTCCAACCAAACCACAACTGTGCATAACAATCTACGAGGAGAAATGACTCTTGAGAGCGTCGACTGAGCTTTCCTATGACATTTTATAATTATTTGGACTGACATTCTTGGCAACAACATGACATGATATGGATGATGGTAATATCTCCGAAAACAGCATCTCAAGCCACAGCATACAGCTTTTATGTTTAGATAAAAAAAAAAAGAAAAGGTCTCACTATTAACAGTATGTTTACAGGTACGATGACCTTATGCAAAGGATGTCTTCAAATAAGTTTTGGACCGTAATCGACAGAGTTTAAATGGAAGACTGAGCTAGCTGGCATTGTTGTTCATAAATGCATTGCATACTCTTTTTTTTTTTTTTTTTCTGTTTAAACCGTACAATTGGCCTTATTGATCTGATAACAATATTACAAGAACTCTCAAGGTTGGCCAAAGCATGGTAAAAGCATAACATCGATTCCTGCTACAAATAGGATAAAGCAAACACTCTGAGACTTCTTTTAGTCAATTAACCAGACCTATTCCAACAGGGTTAGCATCTTAACCAGCTTTAAAAAGTTTCCATTTCAAATACCCAAATTAATCAAATGTCCAACAGTTTCGCCTACCAATAAATCACACAAACTAACATTGTTTCCTGCAACAAACTAGAAGCTGCAGTTAATTCATTACACATATAAAAAAAAAAAAAAAGGGAAAAAGGACTCATCGTTTTGTTTCATCGTGTATTTATCTTACTCAAATACCAAAAGCACATATCCATCTACCCAGTCATCAATTCTCCCTACCGGCCCCCATTAAAATTCATTCTCTCTATTTGTATCCCCTTCAGATACCACAAGAAAAATTAAATATAAGCAGAGATTAAAGACAAATCAAACACAACATAATTACCTTATTATATGTGGGGTGTTCAGATTTTATGCGGAAAATGCAGTCCCGCAGCTATAGAAATCCATCCTTACAAAACAGAGCAAACATAACAACAAACACCGCATAAGCACGCCGTTATTATCATCTCTGCCAAACCAACCGCCACAACCAGACTTCAAAGACAAACTCACTCACTAAACAAAATCACTTCTGGTTTTGACAATGACAGACAGATGAAGAGTTTATTTAACAATTGAATTTGACTGAGCATCATGTTCGTAGTTAATTAAAGGTAATCGAGATTACTTCGAATTCGTCGATCAGTTCTCAAGAGTCTTTGTCCTCGATCGCTGCATTGCCTCCTCCCGCTCCTCCGCCGTCATCATCAATACGACGCCGCTCCTGCACAATGTTGGGGAAATTGACCGATAAATCGGAATAGATCGAGATTACCTTCGAAATATTGCCGTTAATCTTGCGAATCAGCGACACGTTCTTGGCGAGATTGTCTGGAATCTTAGACTGGTGGTTTGCATTCGCTTGCTTGATCAGGTCCCGGTTCTGATCCAGTACTGTCTGGACCTGCTTGAAACTCTTGCTCAGCGTATCCCAGGCCTCCATGTCACACTCCTCCTCATCATCATCTTTGTCGTCGTCATAGCCGATATCACCTGCGCCACCCAGCTTTGACCCTCCGTTCAGGCGCTTCTTCTTGTTTTTGGTCGCTTTGGTGGAAGCGTTTGTCTTCGTTGAAATAATGGTGGTGGTGGTGGTGGTGGTGGGGGTGATGGTGGTCGTGTCGTCCATAGCCGCCGACTCCTCCTCCAACCTCTCCCTCTCTCTGTCGACTCGTCCTTCTCTTTCACCGGAAATGACCTAAACAGAAGCCCGATAAGTGGTTTTTATAGCTTCAGGCGAGTCATGCATCGACCCGAAGGGCATGGCGGTCCGTGGTGGTTGACTGTGACGGAGGATGTGACTGCCCACTCAATGAAGGATATTGAGATGCTGTTATTTGCAAGATTTTGATTGGTCGTGCACGTAGAATGGCACAATAACTCGAAGTCGAAGATATTTCTTACTTTACTTAGCATAATAATTGTCTTGGAGTAAAAAAAAAAAAAAATTCGTAAATATCTCCCCCCAAAAGCGACAGAGCACGACAAGTCGTCTGCCGTTTACCTTATGTAAACACGGTACAAAATTTCCTAGCCAATATTTTACCTTATTTATTTCTTTACCTTACTTTAACCCTTTCCTATTGTTATGGTTAAAGAGACAATGTCACCTTCCTGCTTTGCAACTTTTAAAAAGAAAAAAATTTAGACCTTCAAATTTAAAATTTATGAAGTTAGCTATCCATCCATCAGCAGCTCAATCTCAAAGCAATATCATAAATCAATTTTCTTCTAAAATTTACACATGTTGGTATAAGATTGAGGCTGAGGCTAACATTCCCCATTCAATTATTCAACTTAGGGGCATAAGATTTGAGTTCTTGTCATGTTCGTGATAAATGATTCGTCTCTTTAAGTTGATCATAGCTAAATTCTGCCATGCCCAAGCGCCCATCAAAATGACACCGCACTAATTTCTCCCATACACAATTAAAAATTAAACAGAGTTCCAGCAGCATACACCCACAAAGAGGCCATCTTTTGAGCATTTGGCAATCTCAACTAATCACATAGAAATTTCTGAGCGGAGAACATGCAACAGCCAACGCCAGACGTTGACATTTAGCAAGTTCAGAAAACGTTTTCCATCCCGCTTGAATCAGAAATTGCAAGTGAAGAACAGACCCTCTAATTTTGTGATGGCCGGCATAGGAGACCCAAATATTCAAACTAGAGGAGAAAATGAGGCCGTACATAAGTCTCTGCTCTCTTGTAGACATACGTGAACAGGATTATTAGTTCTTCAATATTGTTTTTATTAGAATTTGGGTAGGCTGGATTTCATTTCAGAATTATAATATACTGATTAGTGCGGAGTCATCTGGCAGACGCAAGTAGAATGTTCTCCACAGCATGGACAATAAGGCGAAAACGAGAGCAAGCTATAACACATTAGAGAGTAGGAAACTATGGCTTATAAGAGACTACATTACACTTGCAAACAAGAAGTTACGACATCTTAGCATGCTTATTATAGCATTGCAAGTTTGACATCAGGGAAAGAAGCACAAATGAGAGGATATCATTTTAATTACTTGATGTATGGTAAGGACACAATAACATGCTATCAGTACCAGAATACTGTCAATCAGTACGAATCCCACCCAAAAAGGTCCTTGGGTCTGGGCAAGTCCCCGTAAATTGAGCCTGTGAGAAGTCAAAACCAGGGTTCTGCATAAAGAACAACTGCAATTAGAACCTATTGCATGAGGGAAGAAAAATAGCATTGCAGAAGAATCTACATAGTGCACCGAGCATCAAATAGACAAATGAACATTGACTCTTGTACAGGCTCGTTACTTTACAAAGAAATTCAATCACATGATACAGCTCCAAGCATATTTCAACAATATCATTACTAATAACTGTCCCATTCTATGGACTCAGCCTAAGATATGAACATGCCAACTAGGCAGATGGTTCCCCACATAGCCTGGGAAGTTTGTCCATTCTAATTTCTCCACATGTTATGATCAGCTAAAACCTTCTGAGTATTGAGCTTAACTATAACCAACTGTCTACCATGAAGTATGGAGAGATAATGCGTCCTCACCAAACATTATTCCTTCAAGATGAGATGAACCACCCAAGAGACCAGTCTTCTCATTACACCACAAACTAGAAATCAATTCATGAATAAAATTTCTCGAGCTGAAACCACTTGAAAGATCATATACATCAAAAAGATTAACTTAGCTAGGTCCTAGGAAAATTTTGGTTGGAGTTGAACATCCATCAAAAGGTCCAAGAATGCTAAAAAAGAGAAGCACAATTCCACAAATCCAAAACATAGGAAATACAATTAGAACTAATCATTGAAACCAGAGCACATATGAAAGCCGCACATATTGATCTTAGTAGGGAATCACAATGAATAATAAAAAATTCAAACAGCAATGACAATTCACCTCTTCCTGAAATCTCTGAAGCATGAGACGCTTCTGCTCGAGATCAGTAGAGTAGGAATCCAACTGACCCTGACCCAATATCGGGGAAGACCAAGTCTGGCCTTTGTCCCTTTTTTGAAGTGTTATATGCATTACGTCATCCTCTGAAAACACCCATAAACATGTGCAACTCAGAAGAACAAATTGAAACCATGTTTCAATCAAATTTCTCGAAAACAAAAACAGGTTATGAATGAAGGGAAAACGGAAAATTAAAAACACACATTAAAAAAAAAATACCTAAAGTCCAAAACGAAGAATCGGTCTTCACTGGGCAAGCGAGCTCGTGCTGAAAATAGGGAAAACGATGCGAAATTACACAGTATCCCAATAATCGGTCGAGAAATTAAGCATCTAAATTGACAAAAAAATAAAAAAGAGCTAAATTAAGGAAAAAGGAACTGACAACTGACATTGAGATAAGGAGGGTTGCCCTTGATGCCAACTTCGACATGTTTGGACTGAATCTTGCAGTAAAATTGCTTTGAGTGAACATTTGGTGGCAAATTTATATAAATATTCACCTCTTCTAGGGTTTGATCCCATTCAAATACCTCTTGACCTGATCCCCAAAAAATCCAAAAGAAAAAAGTTCAAAAAAATATCTAAAAAGTAAATTACAAAGAGATGACGAAGGATAGTGAGACCATTGTGGATGAAGCTATGGCGCTTCTCAGGAGCTAATTTATCAGCCATTTCTCTTATTATTTCTTCTTTTTTTTTTTTTCTCCAAAGTATTTTTGTCTCCCTCCCTCTCTCTCCTTTCGCGCGGATTTCTAATCGGCTAGCGTAAAAGCTAAACTCTCTTGAAGCTTCCACTATGAGAGTTGTGTATTTTCCAATCGGTCCTTAATGTTCATATGGTTTCACGAAGGAGACGAATACTTTAGTCAAATTACATTTTTGCCTCATAATACGCGATGACCCTAATTTAAGGGCCATTCTTACCACGATCTGGTTCGATTTTCTTTTTTTTTTTTAATAAATTTTATATTTAAATATTATTAAGTTTAAATAAATATTTTTATATTCAATTTTAATGTTAATACATTTTAAATCTATCACTTTGCATTTAATATAAATTTTCAATAAACAAAAGTAAAAATATTTTTTTTTTGAACGAATTGTCTTGTTTGTATAATATAAGGTTTAATTTACTTTTTTTTTTTTAAAAAAAACGTATTGATTTTGGAAAATCTTACAAAAAATGAATGTCATTCATTCTATACTTAATGTTAAAAATTTCTTGTCATATGATTAAAAGTTAAAGGGCCAATGTACGTTGATTAATTTTGGCGTACTACGAAGAAGTTATAAATTTTTCCTTATATATATGACATATTTTTGGTCTTGCATTTGTACAATCCACAATTTAATTATACTTTTGATAGAAGTTAATTGTTGAGTGGTATATTTGCAATCTTATATTTTTATAACCAACAATTTAATTGTACTTCTTATAAATTCAAATCACTCTTACATTAATTAAAATCACACATTCATGTAATAGAACATTTACCATCAAGTATAAGTGATAAAAGCAAAGGTAAAAATTTTTAATCATTGAAGTTTGGTAAATAATAATATAAATCTTCAATTCATGCTAGCCTTGAATAAAAATCCCTGATTATAGGAATGTTTTAAATTTGATCAAAATGTACTCCAGAATTATTAGTGGTAAGAACAAAGAAGCCAGGGCTCAAGGCAGGAGGATGAACACGAAAAATCATCGATTTTGGACGGTAGGATGAGAGTCGGAGAGAGAGGAAATTTCCTACATATTACTTCCTTGAAATCAAATGAATCAAGTGGCCGTTTATGCTTTTGTCCTCCTCTCCCTGAGGACACTTAAAAAAAAAAAAAAAATTGACAGCCGTTTGATTCTTCTCGGGGAAGCCCTGAAAATTCTGGGAAGGTTCTGACTTGCATCAGTACGGGCTGCTGTGCGCTTGCGTTCATGGGCTTGTGGTTCGCAGTTTGGACGGATGGACTTATAAGATTGGTAAGTTAGCCCGAATATCATGGGACATACTCACCCATTCCATAAGAGGTTTCGAGCATTCGGCCAGGATCCAAGCTCATAATGGCTACAAATTCTGAATGCCGCTGCGTGAATGCGGACTATTTTGTACCAGAATACGAAAATTAACTATTGTTTACACATTTATAATCATAATCTTTAACTGTAAATTGTAATATTTTTTTTTCAGATCACTGTCTGTCTGTCGTGCGACAAGAAACCCACTTTTGCGCAACATTTCTCATGATCTTTTTCAATTTTCAACAAGATTGAAGAGTCTATTGTAACCCCAAAGAACAAAAGAAGAAGAAAAAAGAAAACCTGACACGTTATGTGAGAAACAACCTATGGCACGAGTTTGCCTTCTAATTTGCGTCACCCATGTATGAAAACGAAAATGATAATAGCAGAGCCAATGTCATACATCATTTAACTAACAATCGTGAGCGGAACAAAAGTTTCTGACTCGCTGGAAGGAAGAAGCAGAAAGGTTAATGTGCCCTTTACATTTTACCGAGTCCTTTCGTTGTAAGGAATACTACCGGACGATACTAAATGGCTTCGCAGCAGGAGTCAGGTGTTTGGGAATGAGACGTGTTCTCCGCGAAGGCAACTCGTGTGTAAATTTCCTTGCAAAACTAGGTGCGGACAGTGCGTCCGGGGAGGTCTTATTCTCTCATCCACTTGTGGACTTGGATCTACTGATGGATGGAGATGGACATGGAGCTGCGTTCATTCGTAGATAGTTGTCTCGTTTTTAAGTTTCTGACCTTCATCTGCAGCCCCCCACAACCAAAAAACAAAAGAAGGAATGCTACTGTTTAAAGAGATTGGCGAGCCAGTGTACATGCAATAAACAGGGAGGGGTGAAGGCAGAGGTTTTGATTTAAATGCGAACAATAGCGTTTGGCTACGTGTAAATGGCAATACATATTCTGAACCACCCTTCCAATAATTAACCAATAAAATCCGCATGAATTATCGTGCTTGGGAAGCTGTGATATTAACAGGAAGCAGCTGAGACCTTTTCTTTTTTGTGACGCTGAGATCTTATAAGTGATAAAAGATTAATTTTATTTATTATATTAAAGAATTTTTATATTTATATTTATATTTATTTTAAATTTATACAGTACATACATTAAATAATATGATAATTACTTATGTTTCAGGAGTTCAATATATATTTTTTATTATTACGTTATTAAATTTATTAATATAATATAAATTTTATTTTTTGTAAAATTTAAAAGTAAAAATATTTTAAATATTATAATCTTTTTTATTATACTCAAATATATTTTTTATTTTATTATTATTTTTAGAATTTTATTTTTTAAAAAAATTAAAACTTATGTTGCATTTATAAATTTAATAATGTGATACTAAAAAAGAGATATATCTATAACATGATAGGTAAATAATTATAATATAGTTATATTTAATAAAAAATATTTAATGTATTTGAAATTTAATTAATGAATTAATGTATTAGATAAATTAAAAAAATAAAATGAGTATAATTATAAAAAATTTTTAAGTTAAGGGTAAAATTAGTCTTTCTTCTTTTTTTTTTTTTTACCTAAGTAATAATTTTAAAGTAGCTAGGTTTGCAACTAAAATCTCATTTTATTACGCCCATGGCCGCATGTTAGGATTATGAAGTAGTTGATTTTTCTTAAAAAAGAAAGAAAAAAAATAATAAAGCAAACAAAGAGTACGAACGATCGTAAATTAGGGAAAGTATCGGCCTGATACAGACATTGTATTGCTCCCAGAGTGCTCTCAACAACTTAATTCAGCCTCGTCGGTAAATATAAAATTGCTTTGTTTTATACTTAATATAATTCTATGTATATGAAATCGTGAGCTATGCAAAATAAAAAACTATCTAATTCTTTTATAAATTTTGATGCCTTTCAAGAAATCCTTGAAGTATTATATTTAATTAAGTTCTTAAATAGTAGGGTTCTTGTAGGACAAATAACTTTGTATACTTTTCATTCTATTTTTGTTTTCCATATGAAATATGGGTATATGAATGTGACTATTTTTTAAATATATATATATATTTATATATATATATATGAGGTGCTAGTTTCCATTTTTGATAATATAAGGATCCTAGTTGTGTCTATAATCGATTTTACAAACATTTTCCCTTAACTGAAAGTTTTCTTCTTGAACTGAACTTAGATTTTTTTTTAAAAAAAAAATTTTAATATTTGTTTTTCCACCAGTTCTGGTCACAATTTAGTGCTCTTCAATAGATTCCCTAACACGGAACCTTTTTTCTTCTTTTCTGGCCACCTTATAATCAAGTACGTGTAAATTCCATGCAACGATGGAACAAATACGGGGAAAGTTCCGGGAAAGTTCCCGCACAAGGATACATACCCCGATTATTTCTCCAACTCTTATATAAACACAAACCTAAATACATCCACACAGAAATAACTTACATTTCCTTGGAAGTTATACAATGAACCGCCTACATGAAGTTCTATCGTCGGACCTGGAAAATGGCGGAGATGGTAATAACGATAAGGGCATTATGATCATGAACAAGGGGGCTTCGAAAGCAAAGACACCTCAGAATGTATCGGCTTCAATTGCCCGCAAGAAATCGGACCCAGATCTTGTTTCGACTGTTCGGTTTCAAATGCTTAGGCATTTCCTCGCCAATCTCCAAGAAGTGATTCTTGGAACTAAGCTTGCCGTTCTCTTCCCTGCCATTCCTCTTGCAATTCTCGCAGACTTCCATAAATTTGGCAGGGTAGGTAAATTTTCTCTTGTTCTAATCTTTTTTTAAACGCTTCAGGTAATGAACAAGATTGATAACCAAATAGTTAATTTGTACCAAAAAAAAAAAAAAAAAGGAATTCCCTTGACGCTTGCTGGGTCAAAGGGTTCGACATCTAGAACATAATTTCATTCTACGTGTGTATGCATTTGTGTTTTAATTAGTATTGTCTTTGGCATAACATAACACGAAACTATTTATTATACAAGATTTTATCATTAACTAAAAAGCAAACCTGATATTTTATCAAAATAAAATTATTCTATTATGATTTAAACATCATAAGTTGAAGTCTCTTTTCATTTTATAACAATTCTATTCACTATAAACTTATGTCAGAGAAAAAAAAAACAAGAAGAAGAAAGGGGTACAGATTGGTTTTAAATTGGTTTGTTAATAATTGGGATTAACTTTGTTAATTCATTGTGAACTGGTTGAGCTCGCATACTTGTTGTGGGCGCCCTTTATAAACTCTTTTCATCTCGAGAAAGTTGACCGTTTGACCTACTTTATTCTGCCACGTAGCCTTGGATATTTGCTTTCAGCCTGCTTGGACTTGCGCCGCTAGCCGAACGTGTCAGCTTTCTCACAGAGTAAGCCTGCAGTATGTTTAAATAATTTGTTAAATTTTCCAGCAGTGTTTTTTTTTTCCCTAATTTGACAGGTTTTAATTTTCAATTTCCTTCTTCTTCTTCTTTTTTTTTTTTGTCTCAAATTTTCTCAGACAAATTGCATACTACACTGGGTCAACAGGTAATTTAGGTTTTCACATCCTAAGCAGAAATTACTAATAGTAAGATGTATTAAATTAGGGTCAAATTTTAATTCGAAACCTGAAGAAAATGGAATTTTGATTTGCAGTTGGAGGTCTCCTCAATGCAACATGTGGAAATGCAACAGAGCTGATAATTGCATTATTTGCATTATACCAAAACAAGATCCTTGTCTTAAAGTACTCCCTTTTGGGTTCCATCTTGTCGAACCTCCTTCTTGTCCTTGGGACCTCTCTCCTCTTCGGAGGCCTAGCCAACCTGAAAAAGGAACAAAGATATGACAGAGTAAGGGACCAAGTAATCAAAATTAATTATCTATACAACTTGGGAGATTTGAACTAAGTAGGTTAAAATGATTGTGGCCGTAACAGAAGCAGGCTGATGTGAACACACTACTTCTATTACTGGGCCTGTTGTGCCACTTGCTGCCATTATTGTTGAGATATGCCATGGGAGAAAGCAATGTCACTTCCCGCTACAGTCTTCACTTATCCAGAGTGAGCAGCACTGTTATGCTTGTAGCATATATTGCATATATCTTCTTCCAGCTGAAAACCCACAGGCAGTTCTTTGAATCCCAAGAGGTGATTAATACTGTATGCCCAAGAGCTCTGTGAAGTTGATAGTCATTCCGTGGAATTTACTTGTTTTGATCGAATAACAGGCAGATGAAGAAGAAGAAGAAGAAGAAAAGCCAATCATAGGATTCTGGAGTGGGCTTACTTGGTTGGTTGGCATGACAATAATCATTGCTATATTGTCTGAGTATGTTGTGGGCACAATTGAGGTATATTATATTGGAAGGCATAAAATAAAAGCTTACAATCAACACCTTTTTATTCTTTTAATGGCTGGATTATAATGTTTGTCAATCAGGCTGCTTCAGACTCTTGGGGAATTTCCGTCAGCTTCATCAGCATAATTCTGCTACCAATTGTGGGGAATGCCGCGGAACATGCTGGATCTATCATATTTGCTTTCAAGAACAAATTGGTATGGCACGATATTACGCCTTTTGTAATTTGACCTTAGTAAACGAAGCTTTATTTGAATATTTCTTGGCTTATTATGCAGGACATATGTTTGGGCGTTGCTTTGGGATCCGCTGCCCAAATTTCAATGTTTGTGGTGAGATTGAAGTAACCCATTAAAAGAAAATACTTAAAACAAATTAATCTAGGAAAGTTATAATTCTAAGTACCTTTTTTTCCTTTCAGGTTCCTTTATGTGTTGTTGTTGCCTGGATAATGCACATACATATGGACCTGGATTTCAGCCTCCTTGAAACTGGTTCTCTTGCTTTTGCAATAATTGTCACAACCTTCACTTTACAGGTTTTTCACATATAATTATTTTTATTGTTATTGATTATACACAATGCGCATATGGAATTTAATTGAGGTTATCAGCTTAGATGGTTCCTAAGACTGCTCTCAGTAATATATTTTATTATTTTTTTAAATTTTTTTTTATTTTTTCAGGATGGAACTTCGCATTACATGAAGGGACTGATTCTTTTCCTGTGCTACATTGTTATCGGTGCATGCTTTATTGTTCACAAAGTTCCCCAGGGTAAGTACCTTGTTGAAATCCCAAGTTGCCTTAAATTTCCACAATTTTTTATTATGTCACAACTCACAACTAATAACGTGTTTTGAAACTCCCCTGGTAGACCAAATGACTGTTTCAAAACCGTTCGTCGGGCTCTTTGCGGCCTAGGTAAGGTTTGCAGATAAGTCTCGATCCCGAACGTGGGATGGTGAACCGGCTAATTTATTTTATTGAGCTCACCATTTGTGAAACATCGAACTTATTTCATTGGCTTATCGGTGATAAAGGATCCTGTTGAATGTGAGGATCGAAGTGAGGGTAGGGCCACGGCCTGTAGATGTTGAGCGTTGTAGCAAACAATTTACTGGGAACTCATTCTCAGGTTTCAAGTTTGTATTTTGTAATGACATATATCTGCCTTGGATTCCTTGTAATAAGAGGTCTTGGTAAACCTCTATTTTAATTTGAAGCATTGGCAACAAGCCTAAGGATCTTTCTCTAAAGGCTCTATCATTGTTATTAATTTTAATTATTTTCATTGCAAGAAATCTTGATCCATAAAACCTTGGTAAAATAGTGCAGGAATCGATCTTGCCCACTAGATTGGGTTCTCTTCCCACCTTTACCACTTGCAAGACTGCTTTAGCAGACTTCTGTGAACATTAGTGATGGAATGAAATTTCTGTTTTATCAAAAGAAAAAAAATCTAGATAAATCATTAACCTATTATCAATAAATCATTTCCAGTAAAAATTTAAACTATTATTAAAGGTTCAGGATGCCCCTTCACACGAAAGTCCAGCTCTTTTATCCAAGACGTTCCCTTATGCCAAAGTTTAGACCTAAAGCATGAATAAATCATGCAAGGGCAGTGAGATTTGAACTCATATTCACTTAATCATAAAATTTCTAATATCATTTTTAAAAATCATTTTATCTAAAAATTTAAATTGTTAAGTAAAATTTAATATATGAATCATATATTATATTCCAATATATAATGCACTCTCAAAATTGGGAGCTCAAGTAGTCGTTATCATTTTGCCAAATTATCTTAATCCATATGGTTATCACAACTTGCATTGTGGTAAAGGGGCAACGCAAACGACTTCAACATCCCAAGTCCTTCCCTGGATCCATCTGCCCTTGTTTGACACGCCTCAATTTGCATAAAATGGGTGCTTTTATGCATACTTCTGCACATGTGTTCTGATCAATTATATGGGCAAGTTATAAGTACGAATGTGGAATCACCCACCACTAACAGAAAGATAAAT
>CM038605.1:9569432-9587076 GCA_021533255.1 Ceriops tagal | reverse complement strand
TAACAGAAAGATAAATTAACTAGTGATTGGGTTGTTTATTTGAATACACACTTGTCTAAGACTGCACCACTGAATTCTTTATGTGAACTTGACCACTTGTGGAAATATAAGCTTGAGTACACGTTTCGTGTAACAGAAATTTAATGGGGAAAACCTGAAGATAACACATTAAATTGGGACTGAACCTCTTAAATCTAAGGTTAAATATTTAAAATATATTTCTATATTTTGCATTATAATGATCATTTAATCATAAAATATTAAATAAATAAGTGCAATTTTATTTTTATAATTATAAGGACCAAAAAAAGCTACATCCACTGAAAATTGATGAAATTATATTAACTATCAAAAAAAATATGGATATAAGCATAAATATTAATTGATCTGCTGGTTGAAGTTGGACTAGCAAGGAGGGATTGCCAGGGTTTGGAGGCGAACTTTATAACTTTGCTTTACGAAGCTGTGGGAGCCTCTTATTTGACAATTGAAAAAAAAAAAAAATCTTGATTCGGGGATGTGAGATTTGCACACAAAGTAGATATTGACTAATCACATGTATTTTTGTACATAATAGTAGTAATCATAATAAATCAAGATTTATTTAGCATCCAAGTTTCCTGTCTTTCTACTTTTTTGCAATATATATATATATATATATAAAATAAGAAGGAAAAGTTGGTTAATTCAACAGTTAAGCTGTTGCCCTCTAACAGAATACCGTGCATGTTGGGTAAGCCCACATCATATACCATCGAGAATTGCTTGTCCCATTAATGAAAAAACCTGTACACATTAATTTATACTTTGTTGGAAGCACAATGCCACCATATTAATGGCCAAAGCCCTAATTTGCCGGCAAGCAAGCCGTTCAACAAGCTTTGACGCCGCAACCATTCGCAAGTTCCCATGCGGGGTTTAGTTTATTAAGAAAACTATTTATGTTTTGACGTTGCTTACCTTGAGCGTGAGTGGCAAACATATTATATTCAATTATTTTCTCTTAAACCATGCCAGTTATATTTCTTCAAAAGAATAGAACAAGTTGTTTGATTTAGATTAGGTGCTACACCTTACTTAAATCGAGTTTCAATGTCGTTAACATCCAAGGCAATTGCACACAGTTTACTTACATATAGATGCTGCAAAGTTCGGAACTTGAGACAAAAATCCGGTCCAAGTTTGCAGCAATGGCAGGCAAAGAGGCTGCCAATAACAATGTTGCGATAATTTTTGGGGTCACTGGGCTTGCCGGGAGAGAGATAGCCAGAAAGCTACTCTTGAAACCGAAATGGAAGGTTTATGGTATAGCAAGAAGGTGTGAGAGAAATCCTATCTGGAACCCAAACTACCATTTCATCTCATGTGACTTGTTAAACCGTCAAGAAACTGAAGAGAATCTCTACACTGTACAGGAAGTGACTCATTTGTTCTGGATCACTTGGGCCAGCCAATATCCTCTGGATAGCAGAGAATGCTGTGAGCAGAACAAGTCCATGATGTCCAATGCCTTGAATGTTATCCTCCCTAGATCCAAGTCGTTGAAGCATGTCTCACTCCAAACAGGAATGAAGCATTACGTTTCACTAAAAGGTCCTTTTCATGTGAAAGAATATCGCTTTTACGACGAGGATTGCCCGAGAGTAAATGAAGGACATAACTACTACTATGATCTTGAGGACTTGCTCAAGGAGAGACTTGCTGGCAAGGTGCCCTGGTCTGTTTTAAGGCCTGGCCTGTTAATGGGCGTTTCCTGCAGGACTCTGTATAACGTTGTGGGCAGTTTATGTGTCTATGGAGCAATTTGCAAGAAATTGAAACTCCCTTTTGTATTCGGAGGCACGAGGGAGTGCTGGGAAGAGATGTACATTGATGGCTCTGATGCCCGGCTAGTAGCTGCAATGCACATTTGGGCGGCCACCAATGAGGAGATATCTTCCAGAGATGGCCAAGCTTTCAATGCAATAAATGGCCCAGGTTTCACGTGGAGGGAGATATGGCCCATTCTGGGAAAGAAGTTTGGAGTAGAAGTCCTTGAAGACATGTTTTTTGAGGACTTCTGGTTTGCTGATGCAATGAAAGATAAGAAGAGAGTATGGAAGGTGATTGTAATTGAGGAAAGACTGGTGCAGACTGATATGGAAGATTTGGCTAATTGGGAATTCTTGGATATTCTTTTCCGTTTGCCAATGAAAATGCTAGGGAGCCGAGAGAAAATTGATCGGCTTGGTTTTAAGATGAGATGCAAGACATCGGAAGCTTTCTTGTGTTGGATTGATTCAATGAGAGATGAGAAGCTAATTCCTTGAGAATATGTTATGGCAGATGTAATGGAGTGTGTGACAGAATGAACCTTCATTAAAATGTACTCGAAAGAGTTCTCTTCATTCCATTGCATTACTTATATTGATTTTTTTTTTTTTCACCCTCTTTTGACATATTACTGCCAGTGTGATCTTAGGATATCAGATTGATTAACTAGCATGATCTTGCTGTATGACATCGATTACTTTCCATGTTTATTGCGATAATCATATTAGACTTTAAATAATCGATTAAATTTAGGTAATTTGATGTTGTAAAATTCTAACGATTTTTATATTATATATATATATATATTAGTCTTATGTAACGAATTATATAAAAGATTACACATACACACCCACACATATATAAACACTTTTGTAATCATAATCAATATAATAAAAATTCATATTTTTTTGTGCATATTCATCTTTTTTAACACGTGGGGTATGAAGCATAAGTGATGTGAATACGACACAACACATTAACACATTGATTTTGAAAGAATTAGGATATGATCAGTTAGAACGCTGAAATATGCAATTATAGCATTATAAAAAAAAATCCAAAAAAGTAAAAAGCAGATCTTAGTTTTCTATTGCATTAATTAACCGTTGCTTTGGGCAAATTTATTTACTACAAATAACTTTTATTTACAACCTCAACGCACTCTTGAGACTTTGCCTTCAATGGTAAGTTGCCAAACCAATGAATAAAAGAGTTCCATTGCCGGTACTCACAAAAACACACCCGAGTCCCACGCAAAATCCCCATGGATAATGCCCATAATAATATTTTTTTTTTTTTGGAAAAAAATTCACGATGTCCATAAGGTTTAACCAAATGTGACAATATTCCAAATACAATATGCGAAAAAAAGTGAAAAAGTGTGCAAAAAAAAAAAAAAGTGTTTTACAGTTTTGCATTTTTTTATTGATTTTCATACACATTTATTTTGGTTATTTCCACATTTCGTTGGTTCTCAAAAAAGAAAGTTAAATTACTATATATATATATATATACATATTCATAGGCTTGCGTTTGAGACGTGGCTTGTTAATCAATCCCTCTGTCATTTACACAAGAATAAATAGGCATTTTATTTTAACACGAGAAGCGAGGATCCTCCAAATAGGAAGTGTTACTAAATGTAAGGAACAAGATATTAGCTGGTAAATCATGGCAAGGTGAGTCTTTTTTCAGTATGATATTGTCCAAAAGGCAGCGGACAACGGGAGAGGCGACAAGTATTCTCAGTTCCCTGTCGGGCTTGGGTGGGCTGTTTGGATTTACCGAATGCCGTCTTGCCTCGCGATGGTCACGCGTAGAAGAATTAGAGCCGGGCCCTTGGCTTGCGCAGAAACAGAGCGCAATATTTCTGGCCGTGTTATCTGGCAAGATATTCGTACCCTGTATTTAAATGGACATGACATGACTGTGGATGGGAAAGGGAGGACTGGAAGGGTAAATAAAGACAAGGGTATTGAGGTACGGAACATTCTTGGGTGTGACCAATATGGTAATTGTCCAACCTCGGAATGCAAGCTGTTTGTTAGGTCCAATTGTCACAGAAGATCGCCGCACGCTGGACGGCAGATTAACAGTGCGTGTGCAGCTTTCTTCAATACAGGAACGCAAATTTAAACTCCCATCTCTCTTATCTCTCTCGATCGTGGTGCTGTTCATTGTTAGTGCTTCCCTAGAGCTACGTTTAGACCTTGCACCCTACATGTGGGTTGAGCATTTGACTCCTCTCTTTTGTGCCATGAAACCCCATTAACAAGAAAAAAAAGAATAATAATAATAATAATAATAAAGAAGTTAATGCATCCCCCGAGTAAGTCGTTGATTGAGTATTCGACTACTCTCTAAGGCGGTGAAAGAAACTACGTGTTAATGCTTGTGGGTTGTGGTCACTTGATAATAACAAATTAGAAAAAGGTTTGGTAATAAAGTGGCTATAATTACATAAAAGTTAACGTTAATGAATTCATATTAGATTGGTAAGGTCTGAAACCAAAGACTATCATTCCATGTTAATGAACCCAAAAAAAATATTCTCGATAACCAAACTTTTAATCTTTAACTAAAAAGAAATTAAATAAGGAATTAGAACAGTTTATGAGTGGACTATCTTTTGTACCTAAGAAAAACAGTTTATTGGTTGGGCAACGGTTTCGTGAGCAAAGAAAAAAGAGTTGGAGATTACAAGTGAATTTTGCATATTAAAAATAAATTGTTTTTAAATCTTAAATTTTTTTGTAAAAAAATATAAATTTTCAAAATATAATGATTTTTTATTTTATAGAGTTCATATATCAACTTACCATGACAGTTCTGTAATTTCTTTGTCCACTAACCTTTTTCTTTATTGGTTATCCGAGATGGATAATTTTATGACGTAGCTTGTACAAATATGACTCTTACTATCAACTGTCTACAATCTTATTTGACTAACTATACATGTGCCTAAAACTGATAGATTCTCTCTTCATTTTTACCATTTGTCCCATTTTTATTCTTGGCATATATTTGCCGTATTTGAATGAATCATTCTGTGTTAGTTATTAATCTGGAAACAAATAGAAATACTGGATGGATGTCGTCTAAGTCAAATGTACGTAGTTAGTTTTATTTTAAAAAGCCACAAGTTTTTATGACTCAAACCCTATATTTCCTAAATCCCAATAAAATAATCTTATGGTTATATCACGATTTGAAATGATGATCCAAAGTTTGTGCTGACAAGCAAAAACGATTATTTGTGATGCATTGGATGTCTGCTATCGGATTTTAAGGCTATTGAATAGCCGTGTCTATCAATTCATTCACAGTGAAGGCATTCGAGTTTGTGTCATTGGAGATTCGTCGAGGCTCTCCAAATCTCTTCGGAGACTAATAATTGAGGCAGACGAGACCACGAGAGACAACTCTAAACTCCACCTGATCGTGGCGGTTTTCTACGGTTGTAAATATGACATTGTGTGAGCATGAAAAAGCATTACTAGCCAGGTTAAAGGATGGTCTAATCCCAGCGGAAGACATCAACGAAAGCTTGATCGAACGGGAGCTGGAACCCAACTGTTCTGAATTGCCTTGCCCTGACCTATATTGATACGAACCAGCGGAGAGATTAGAATCAGCAACTTCTGGCTGTGACAATTGGCCTACACGGAACTTTTCTTTGCTCATGCCCTCTGGCCTGATCTTGGAAAAGCCGAGCTTATAGACGCTCTACTTTCATTTCAGTAAAGGAAGAGAGGCTACTGTGGTGGAAGACACCCATAACGCACATGCTATGCCAGGGACACATTTTATCATCCCTGTGCCTATAGCGTTGCACGAAATTAGAAAAAGAGACGCCCCTTAATTGTTAATTTTCGAAACTGTCGGTCCAAAGCTGCTCTTAGGGAAGACGTGCGCCATTCTTTCACTGGTTAAGATTGGGAGGCTGTGAAGGCAAGCCCATATGGGTAGTAGTAGGCCTATAGTTGAGTTGGAAAAGAAGCCTGAACCAAGCGCTTGAAGGTGCCGCAACAGGGTTTCACCAGGCCCAACACACCTCCAAACTTGCGGGATATGTGGGCGGTGCAAATCTTGGTTCCGAACTTCATCTGCAAGAATTTTGTGCATGCCAACGAGATCGACGGTGATGACATCGTGTATCTTCTAATTTTTAAGTTCATTAATGCACCGAGATGGCAATATGCCATTTTGTTGATTATCTATTTTCAGGTGAGCGTGATGGGGGTTTTTGGAGGGGGGGGTGAGGGAAGGGGGAACAACTCTTCCTTTTATTACAATAATTTGGTATTTTTGACCCTCTGTTTGGTGGCTTGCCATTTTTTGAAACATCGCATTTGGCTCGTTGATGCTTTCATTTAGTTCATCAGTCATATGATGTCTAATAATTAGAGACAAAGCACCAATGAATTTTAATACAATACTAAATTGAATCGTTTTTTAACATTATAGGCTTTGAGTTTGAGTTATGTTTGGCGTTAAATAAATAATTAAATGAAAAGAGACAAAGCCACGGTGAAATAAGAAATCATGCGCTGACCCCTATAATGCGCTGCCCAGCAGAGCATACGGCTAACAGATGGGCGATTTCTATTGGAAAGCGTAGAATGATGACATCGAGGGCCTCGGGAAAAATTGTCAGTTGTGCAGATGACTGGGGACATATTTATAAAAATAAAAAATAAAAAATAAAAAAAAATAATCGAATAGTTTTTATTATAATTTAAGAATATTGGCCCAGATTAGGGTAATTAATATAGTGGACAACAATAATGTGCTGGGTCCGGATGGCAGCTGCGTCTTACTTGTTTGACAATGACCCGTTTTCACATTGATAATTAATATTTATATATCTTATCCCGATCCTAATAATGATGCTAATCGTAAATTATTAAATTGTAATTATATTTTTTTACATAATAATTATACATTATCTTTATTAAAAAAAATGAAGCAAGTTAATATATTAGTTATAATCTTATATTTATATATCTACTCTAACTTTTTAACCTTTTTTTTTTTTTTTTGTTAACTAAAAGAACAAAAGAAAGATGGGAATGTGGATCTCAATCAATCTCTATTAAGAATAAGATATGATTCTAAACTACATTTTGCGTTGAAGATGTGAACTGAATATAGAATAAAATAAAAAGGAAGGTTAAGATGACGCTCTCACTTTCTAACTTCCTCTCCTCATTGTTCTTGTTTTATATAAACATGAACGACGACATTGGGAGACATTTTAGGTTGTCGCATTAGTTAAAAAAAAAAATTTCATAAACATCGTTTAACGATAACATTAATTATTAATTATCTTCTTTAAAGCCTTTTCCTTAACCTTGGCGTGACTGCGACGTGTGCCCCCCCCCCCCCCCCTCTCTCCCCTTATCCAAATCACGAATTTGGGACAAAAATCTAAAACTATGTTTAATGATCCGCGTCAGACACCGCCGGTTAAATAAACGTGGGGCCGGGGGGGGGGGCCAGCTGGTTTTTGAGTTCCTAGGTGGCTTTCTCTCTCCTTGTCCCTCTCTCTCTCTCTCTCTCTCTCTACTTTCCAAATCGTCGTCCAATAACGCAGTGCCATATCATCACCTCAATCCTAACAGGGTAATTTTATTTCCCAAATTATCCTCGCTCTTGTTCTCGCGTCTTCCACGGATTGCCGGCATATCGTGATGGATGATCCGCACCCCGGATGAGTAAGAGTTTATCGGGATCTGCGAAGGGAGGGCTCAAAGCGTAATTTCGAAAAATGGAGTTCTGCCTCCGCCTCCCTATATAAGGTGGGCGTGCACCTGACACTGTGATCTAAGACTCTGACCTGGCTCAGTTTATTCCCGAGGGGGAGAATTTACGAAAATACCATTCCTCGTTGGTTCTGGTAGTTTTTTTTTTTTTTTTGGGTTTGCGAATTGAGATATTTGTTGAATGCGAGAAGGGTTCGATCCTATTATCCTTTGATTGAATTGTCTGTTTGTTTGATGGGAATTACTTTCCTGGAAAATGCCGAAAAGGGGAAAGTTGTCTTTCAAGGATTCTCTGAAAGCTCTCGAAGCTGACATCCAGCACGCCAATACCCTGTAAAATGCCAATCTCTCTCTTTCTCTTTCTCTGTGGTTTGGATAATTTTTTTTTTTACGTTATAGCAGTTAGTTGGTTTGATTTGTTGTTTTTTTTTTATGTTTTTATATCTAGAGGGTTAGAATACCAATTCCAAAATCATCAATTCGGAAATTTAAAATGATGAACTTGGTTTGGTTTGAAAGATGTGTGTTTTGATAGATTAATTATGGTTGTGAAAGTGATTTTTCAAATGGGGTTTCTATTTAATTACGAAAGACTGCTGATTTTCCTTTCGGGTCATACTTTCTAGTAAAATTTTTCCATTTTTTGTCTGTCTGTTACTTGATTCTCCTCTGCCCCATGTTCTCGCTGGATCTATTCTTGGTACTCATCTTAGATTTTTGGAAACATAGCAAAAGAGTTCTGTTTTAATGTTATATGGGAAAGAGAGAGTTTTTCTTATTAACAGGTTATCAGAACAACTCACTCTTACTGACAGACAGTGAGGTGAAGTGCTGACTTGTTTATGATCTTTTGTTTGATGTTTTTTTTATTATATCTCATTTTGGTTTTCTGCAATGATATTTCTTTGTGCGATTGCGTGTTGGAAAAAGTACTAGGAGAATGGGATCATATACATGTCAGAAAGAAAAGGGTCGAACTTACGGAGAGGCTTGACGTTTGTTTTTTTCTAACCATTTCATAATTGATCATCTTCGTCCACAGCTGATACTTTTTTTCGGGATAAAGGATTTCCATAATAAGAATGAAGCTTGGCTTCACAATAACTTTGTTCTGGGTCCTTAAGCAGTTAATGTGGTTAGGTCAATGCATTGGAGTTGTATCAATAGATACTCAGCAGCTTGCTAATGGAGAGAAAGATACTTCTTAGACCAGTGATTATTGTTTGTGGGATATGATGATGTCTATCTGAGCATCGATAATGATCACATTCATATTAACATAAAGCCCATAAAAAATGCCTCTTTGATGACAAAATATCGCAAAGATGTGCATCCCAGTTCATCAGACTAGCCTATTTTTACTCTCTTTTTTGTTGTGCCATTTACCATCAGTTCATACTTGGGCTTATTGTCTGGGATTATTTTAATGCAACTCCTGTTTGTTTGTTTGTACTAGAGAACTGCAGTGAGCATTCATAACTAAAACATAACTTTTTCTATGTGGCAATGCTTCTTAACATCCCTTATTCATGCAGTGCTTTAGATTTTCCCAGAGATAATGATGGAACTCGACTTCAGATGACTCTATCCTATAGTCCATCTGCCCAATTTTTTCTTTTTCTTGTTCAGTGGACTGATTGTCACCTTGCAGGTGCTCTTGGTTTGCTTAGAATTCTTGTTCATCTGGTAAGCATTTTCTCATTAATTTGCTTGTTTGGCATTGTTATATCTGTTTTTTTTTTCCCTTTATTATGTGTGAGATTATTTCCCTTGCCCTTTGGTCTTCTTCTGGCTTTTATCAAACTGATGTAACTAATTCATTTGTTGATGTTCTGTGTCGATTTCAACAACATAGTATTAACATTATGTGTATGATTGGTGTAGACATATTCAGATGGCAAAACTACCATGACTGCTTATGAAAGGAAAGCCAGTATTAGGGAATTTTATGGTAAGTGATCTTCTGAGAAGGTTAGATTTGTGTAATTGTGGATAATTCTGTAGCTTGGTTCTCTTTCTTCTCTTTTTCTTCTTTTATTTTGGGGGGGTGGGGAAGGGGGTGATTACCCCAAATTTTTTGTGAAATGTATTCAGCTAATATAGGTAAAATTTTTATTCGTAGCGGTGATATTTCCTTCTTTGCTGCAACTCCAAAGAGGAATAACAGATTTGGAAGATAGAAAGCAGAAAGAAGTATGTGCTGTAAGGTACAGCAGGAAGGATGGGTTGGAGAGAGGGAAACTCTCTGAACTGGATGCTGAAAGGGAACAAGAGTGTGGCATTTGCATGGAGATGAACAGCAAGATTGTGTTGCCTAATTGCAACCATTCTTTGTGCTTGAAGTGCTATCGAGATTGGTAAGCTCTCTTACCTTTTTCTATTGAAAAAATTCCATCCACTGTTATCTTTACTGTGATAGAAAAGTTGAAGCAATGCCGGTGTATCTTCCCTTAATCCACCGCCTCAGTATCTTCCACGTCTTCGAGCTTTAATTAGTGAATGGACTACGCTATTACTATTACTTCTATGGAAGCCCGTGCTTCGAGCTAAACATGTGGCATGTTTCATAAATTGAGACGGTGGGGTCCTCTAAATGTTAGGTAGCTACCTGGCTTAAAGATACTGATCTTCTTTAGCTCTGTTTTATTACACATTTGACCAGCCAAGATAAATGTGCATATTAACATAAATATTCAATAGACAACAGATTGGGATGGATACAAAAATATGGATTGTAGAGGATTCATGGGTCATATAGACAAATTGGGATAGCCCTACTTTGTGGTATAAAGGGATGTTTAAGTTTTTAACTAGGAGCATGTCTCCTTTGCTTTTTTCTTTTTTTTTTTCCTTTCTTTTTGGGATATATTTTTCTGTTTCACATTTGGTGCACCTGTAAGTTGTTAAGCCAGTCTTCTGGTCTAGTAAATAAATATGCCTGGAAATTGATTGCATCCTCGAGATTGGCGAGTATATATATTGCATCTCGGCTGAGTTTTCCCAACCTTGGATGCAACCTGACGTTGGCTGTTTCCTGTTCATCACAGGCGAGGGCGTTCTCAATCATGTCCCTTTTGTAGAGATAGTCTTAAATGGGTCAATTCAGGAGACCTTTGGATCTATACAGATAAGTCTGATATAGTTGATTTATCCTTAATTTCCAGGGAGAACTGCAAGAGGCTTTTCATGTACATTGATAAGTTGCCCCGTATTGTTCAGGATCATGTAATTGTTCCCTATGATTCCCATATTAGGTGAAGGATCGATATGCTGGAAGTAGGAACAAAGGAACTGCTTGTACATAATTATAACACATGTACTAGAATGGTGACGTTATTGAGGTGTAAATGTCCTTGTCTGCAGAGCTTAATTCAAATCCAAGTTTTCGAAGGATCGAATGATGCTGTTCTAAATTTAACTCTTATAAAAAAGAGTTCCCAACTTTATAGTTCAATGGAGGATAAAATATTTGATTCACTGTGCACAAATGAACAAAATGCAAGTAGGTGTAAACCAGTGGAACAGAGACAAACCAGTGACTATTTCTCTTAGCCGTCTTCTTGTTGAAAGCGCATATAATCTGCATAGAAGTGAGGTTCATTGTCTTCTGCATGATGAGTATAAGCGTAGCCTCCATGGCGGGAGATATCCAGGCCTGCAAGTTCTTCAGACGATGATATCCTCAGAAGCCCAAGCTTGTGAAGTGCATAGAAAAGAGGCCCCATTGTCAAACTTACCCAACCCACAATGGCTAGGACTTCAATCACTTGGGATCCAATGAGAGCCCAGCCCCCACCCAAGAACAGTCCATACGGCCTTGACACTCCTGTCTCACCTGAATTATAGGCTTGAATCACAAACTCCTCTTTGGCAAACAAACCAGTGAAGATCAAACCCCAGGCACCGCAGCCACCATGCAGTTGGGTTGCCTCTAATGGGTCATCAAATTGTAGCTGTAGTGCCAGGATGTTGAGACCAATTAAGATCCAAGCGGAACAAAACCCACAAACAATAGCAGCCCAGGGCTCGACGACGGAGCAGCCAGAAGTGATTGCAACAAACCCACCAAGAACACCGTTGCAAACGTCCAATGCATCCCAGTGACCCACTAGCAACCGTCGGCCGAAGAGAGTTATAATTCCAGCGGTTGAACCTGCCAACGTTGTTGTAACTGCAGTCCGGCCCACTCCAGTCCAATTGCCTTGATTGCTCGTGTTGGGGTAGGCTACAAGAATCTTATCAAATGAGCCTGGGTTAAACCCAAACCACCCGAACCATAGCAAGAATGTCCCAAGTACCACCAATGTTGCATTGTGTCCGCGCATTGGCACCGGCTTGCCAAATGCATCAAACCGACCCACCCGTGGACCTTCTATGAGAGTGCCCCAAAGCCCGGCAATCGCACCCACTAAATGCACCACGCCGCTGCCTGCAAAGTCAATAGCACCGGAGCCGAATAACAGGTCACTCGAATTAGGACTTAACCAACCACTGGACGACCAAACCCAGTGGACCACAACCGGGTAGACAAACCCAGTAAGGAAAAAAGAGAACACAAGGTACGCACTGAATTGGGTTCTTTCTGCTATGGAGCCACTAGTGATTCCAGCAACTGCTATGGCAAAAGCCCATTGGTAAAGAAAGTAACCATAGTCATAACTGCTGTTCGGTATGTGTTTGAGAGCAAAGAAGCTTGTACCAATGAAAGGGTTCGTATTGGAGCTGTCACCAAAGGCAAAAGCAAAGCCGAAGAGGTAATAAGAGATGCTTCCAACAACAGCATCGACCACATTTGTAAGCATGACGTTCATGGCATTTTTGGCCCTGACTGAGCCAGCACATAGCATGGCAAAACCAAGTTGCATCACAAAGACCAAGTAAGCTGAGAAGAGTAGGTAGATAGCATTGATAGATGCTGTGACGCTCTGCTCCCAAGAAACCTCCATGGAAATGTCTCTGTGTGTATGTGTGTGTGTCTAAGGGGGAGAGAGAGAGGGAGGCGATGATGCAACTGGCAGGTACAAGATATCACATGAAAGGTTGCCATACTTTTGCCATTTTGTTCTATGTTGACTGGTAGCTACGTGACGACCACATCTTTATTACTATTTTCTGGCATTGCACGTGGTAGAAGTCATTATGGAGATTCCGTATCAAATACAATTTTTTTTATAAAAAAAAATTGTAAAAATAGAGTTGAATTGTGAGATTTATTTACCAAATTTGATTTTTTAAACATTTTCTTTGTATTCTTTTCCGTACAAGTTGCTTACCTGCTTGTCACGACTCAAAATTAGGATCGCAGCAAGAAATAGCAATTTTTTTTTTAATCCAAAGAAATGAGAATTTTTAATTATATGGAAAAGCGGTGGTTTCACCTATGCAGGAGAAAGTTAGACAGGTAGGTACGATTTTGACATCAGCAAGGGATAATAATTATAACCAGACATGAAGTTGAAATTTATAAGAATAATGAATTATTATATAAAATTCACAAAAAATAAAAAATATATAATTTATAATTTAATAATTTTTTTTTAAAAAAACTATTGATGATATTATCTTATATTATAATAATTAGAGACATTTGCTAAAAATATTTTGATTTTAAATTTAAGTCCAACGATTATAAATATTAATTTTTAGATCTTTATTTATTTAAAAACATGAAAAAAAAACCCCCTGCGAATCACTTTTAAAAGGTTTACTCTCGTTCACGTGTATCAAAAAAAGTGCAGGTGGCTTACAAGGCCGACTTTTTATTCCATAACTAAAAAAAAAAAAAAACAAGAAAGAAGAAGTCATCATTCAAAACATTATTCATTCTAAAATATTATCTAAAGATTTAAAATATAGTTTCTACGAAATAAAATAAAATAAATAAATTTTAAATCAGCTTTGAAAATACCAGGAAAACGAAAAACTTGCACGTGATCTCCAAACTAGTGGCTAAAGAAATCTACATCAATATCCTCAGTAGATTCCTACCTACATTCACCGCTCTTCTAACCCAACCGCCCCACCCGCCTCCAACCCTTAAATTAATGGACAATAATAAAGAGCGTAATAAATTTGCAGGAAATTCATCCCAGACATAGAGGAAGAACCATCAACCGACACATACACGCACGCGCACGCGCACACAGAGATATCTTACGAATCAACTTTGAAAATAATAATAATAATAATAATACATGGTTGGCGGCGGGGAGACCAACTCGCCAGGCCGCAAATTACACCAGGCAGCCAACGGCCTAACTTGCGATCCAACGACTAAATAAACGGGACCGTTCTAATAATTTTCGTTTTCTTATCCTTGCTGAGAAACATGAATAATACAACACAACATCGTATAACTACTCGTCTAACCCCGGGCCTAGAGCTCCCGGGGCTCCATGTTTTTACAGGCTCTTCTTTTATCTTCTATCTTCTGGGGCTCCATGTTTTTACAGGCTCTTCTTTTATCTTCTATCTTCTGGGGCTCCATGTTTATATTTAGGCTTCTTTATCATCTAAGACCTACAGGTATTTTAAGACTGACAGCAATGTCATCTCAAATAAGTAATCACCGAGTACCAAGTTTAGAGAAGAATCAATAGGCCTCTAAGTAGCTGTGGCTGTCACCTACTGGAACGCGGCTGGTGAGAGAAGGTCTCATCGTGACAAATGCAGACTCATCCGCTCCTGCTTTTATAGCCGCCCTTCCGGCTTCTAAGAACCTCCTAACTGCATCCTCAGCATACCTGTTGGCTTCGCCTACGGTCATGTTTTTGCCAATGTCTGGGTAAGAATTCAAGACGTGATCGCCGTTGAGCTGAGACGCAAGCTGAATCATTTCAACTTGAAACTCTGAGAGTCTTGAATCTTCCTTTGGCCCCCCCGGCCTTAATGACATTGTCACCTCTGGCAGAGTTTCTGCACCCAGATCTCCAAATTATTTTTCAACCATGGTCGAAAGATAAAAATTAAAACTTTATGTGGTTCATCAGCAGACAATCGCAAATAAACCCTTATGATCTTAACCCCAGAACAGATATGAACAGGATATATTATACATTGCATCATAATTTGACATAATTAATTGAAAAATAATCTCATTCCTACCACACAATGTAAATACTAAAAAGTATGCCAAAGGTTACTTGAAATGCGCAGACTGACACATCTAACCATGCCTAACTGCCAACTACCAGTAAAAATGCTGGGGAGTGAAGGAGTGAGATGGCATCATAATGCCAGGAAAGAGGAATTATATCTAAATTCAGTTTTAGTTCTCTAAAAATTGCAGACAACTTAAATCTGGCTATAGTATGACTCTTAAGATATACTCAAAAGAGTAAAGCACAAAATAAGCACTAAATGAGGTTAAGTGAAGGAAGGGTGCAGCAATATGTAACATATCAAGCACGAAAGCCTCAAGCTATTAACAAATCACAATCCAACTGATAAGCAAGAAATGCAACTAAAGTTTCAAGATTGAGGACCAATATGAATACCCGGGCAATCTTCACGAGGGGAGTCACGAAGGTGGAAGTATTTCTCAAAGGTACCAGCCCATGCATCTCTCTTTGTCAGAAAGTTTGAATGTAGGTTGAAAAGCTTCTTCACTGTAGCCGGGATAGAAGAATGCTCGAATTGGGAGCTGGTCATTGGCCCATCAGGCCCATGGATCACTGCATCAAACAGTCATACATCATTCCACAGGTCACATTGAAAGATCCACAAGAAGAGCTAAGGTAATACAGTTTGCAGCTGAATAATCATGCAGGTTTCATCAACTGATTCCTCATGATTTGAGCTTGGACGAAATATACAACTTGAAGATAACATAAAAGGCAATGCATTCTTACAACCGAATAAATGCTGAATGTTTATTCTTCAGCTCTGTATATATTCAAGGTTAATCAAATTTATTATTCCAATAGACAGAGGAAAGAAAAATCCTGATATCTGCACACGCTCCGATACCTGATATGTGTACTTTGAATCCAGACTCTCAAATGGTCTACGTCAGTCATTTTGGCTTGACATAAATCAATATATGGTTGCGTGGACAAAGAAACATATCAAAAAATTTCAAAGAAATCCATACACATCAATCCAGCCCGGAATATATTTTTGCATCGTCAAGGAGTTTAGGAACGTTTTCTTTGGGTGACTCAGGAACAGTATTTATGCTCCAAAACATGGTTAATAGGAAAAACCGCACCTAGTTGCTGAAGCAATAGCTTAAGCAGAGTGTGAATCTCTAAACCTGGCGAAGAAAACAAACACTTGCTTCCATGACAAGCCAACAGCAATGCCAAACTGCCAAAGCAGTTGGTGGGATGCTTTCTACGTCCCTGTCCCTATCGGACAAGGCACCGCATTCACAATTTCACATGGTACCTTAGATTCTAATCAAAGAAAACCAAGACAAATAGCAGATTACAGAAACTCCGTATTAATCATTGAAAAAACAAAAAGAAAGAATAGGCCAAACGAGCAGAATAAAAAAAAAAAAAAAAAAAAAACTCACCAGTGCCCTTGTCAATCCACGGCGATATCAGCAACGTTGGTACCCTCACACCCAACCGGTCAAACCGGAAGTAAAACGGATCGGGCCCAATAATCCCATCCGGGTTTGGCACCCCGGATACAGGGGTGGGCACGTGGTCATAGAACCCGCCGTGCTCGTCGTACGTAATCAAAATCGCCATTTCTTTCCACTGCGGGCTGGCCCTCAGCGTCTCGTACACCTCCTTCACGAACTTCTGTCCACGAGCCATGTCGTGTGATGGGTGGTCGTCGTTCGCAGGAAAAAGGCTGATGTCGAAGTACCGCTGCTCCACCACCACGTAGTTCGGCAGCTTGCCTAGCCACGCGTGCAGCTTGAACTTCAATTCGAACTTGTGAAACTTGAACACGTGCTTTAACTTCCTCAGCGATTTGAAGAAGAGCGTGGCCGGGATATTTTGGTAATAAATCCCAAAACTGAGGCCGTTTTCGTCCAGAGAGTCGAAGATTGTTTTCTGGGGAAATCCATGGATTAGGTCTTTCCGAACGTTGCTGGTTGCTCCGTGGGAGGTCGCCGAGTGAACGTAGAACCGGTTCGGCTGAGTCGACGCCGGCACCGACGCGAACCATCGGTCAAAGACGGCGAACTCGTTCGCCAGCGCGGTGTACACCGGCAACCGCTCCGGTTTGAACCCGTCCATCACGGTCCTCGGCATGGTGTCGCTCATGTTCTTTGCCTGCTGCGCGAACCCGTTCATGGGGGCCGGGTCAGCGGAGCTATCGTTCGACCCGAATAACTGTTCTCGGATGGCCTGGAAGGAGTGGCCCGGGTCGGAGTCAACATATAAAGCGTCATCAGTTACGGAAACCTCGGGCGAGTCCGGATCCGAGACGTTGAGCCGGTTCGACTCGGTGCCCATCAGGCCGTCGATGTCGGGTCGGGACTTCTTAAGCCATCCGAAAACGTGGTCAAAAGAACGATTCTCCATGACTATGACCACTACAGTTTTGATCGGCCCTTTGATCCTACCCTTTCGCCTCCAGTTCAAATTATCTAAATCTGCCGACTGGGAAGAAACCACCAGGTAGAGCACAAACAGCAAAGAGAAAATCATTCGCCGGCGACAAGCCATGCCGGCGACTTCGCCGGCAGAACGGGCGAAATTGAGCTGCAAGTATTAAGGGGGAGAGCGAATGAAAACAAGTGTAATAAGGTATACCAACAGCATCGATTATTTAACTTTTTTATAGAAGCGGAAAAGCGGAAGGTATATGCCTTGGGGAGGGGAGAATCATACTTCCAAGACTGGAGATACAAAGTCAATTATTATTCTTTGCTTTGTGGTTCAAAGTTGTTGCTGCTTTGAATTTTCCGTAATTAATAAGGCAAAATGACCCATATAATTATCTTTTGATATATAGTATATATAATTTAATATATAATTATAATTGATAATAAGATAAATAGACCCAATTAATAATAATAATAATAATAATAATAACAATATAAATGTGTGTGGGCAGTTAATTTTATATATATATATATATATATATATATATATATATATATA